>RPOG01001583.1:10761-15761 GCA_008086565.1 Thalassoma bifasciatum
CTCACACACACACACACACACACACACACACACACACACACACACACACACACACACACAGAACCAGAGACTGTACATTAACCACTGAGTCTCCAAATTTAATTTTTCCTCCTTCGTTCTCAAACCTCTGACTCACCTGAATCGTGTTTTTTTCTCAAATATTTTTCATTTTTCTAAAGTTTTTGATTCATTTTATCAAAAAAAATTAATACATTATAAATTTTAATCCTCACCCAGGGCTGTAGTTGGGAGCAGATGTATATTTTTTTATTGGCTTTAAACAACAAACAAAGTTGGAATAAACTCATGTAGCACAACAACTGAACTTAGCTGGTGATGCATTCAAGTGCAGTCTGAAATTCTGACACTTAGTTGAGTGTAGTGTTGTGATAATGTCCATGAACAAATAGGAATGGTTTGACTTTGTTATATCTTACTTTAAAGTTAAAATGGAATGTCCTTGAATGCACCATTAAAACATAATTGTAAAGTATTACTTTAATGCTGCGTTCAAGTGCTGTCAGACATTTGAGCATTTGATTGACTTAACCAGAGTATATTTCTGAAACATAAATTTACATATGTAGACAGAATAGAGAGACTTTCTAATATGAAATGTCCTTGAAAGCATCACGAGAGAATAACTATGAAAAATTCCAACAATGTTGCATTCAAGTACCGTCTGAAATTTGAACACTTAGTCAATACAGATATACAGATATAAAAATGTTTATGCACAAATAGGAACAGTTTGGCTTTGCAATATTTTACTCAAAGGTTAACATGAGATGTCCTTGAATGCATCATGAATACACATTTGAACAGAACTGCTTTAATGCTGCGTTCAAGTGCTGTGGGACATTTGAGTATGTAGTTAACTTGACACAAGGAATAATTCTGATGAACATAATTTTGTGTATAAAGACAGAATAAAGAGACTCTCTTATACAGGACGTCCTTGAACGCTTCATTAGACTATAGTTGAACAAAACTGTTTAGATGCTGCATTCAGGTGCATTCAGGTGCTTTCAGACATTTCAGCATTTAGTTGACTGAACCAAAGGTCTTATTCTGATAAACACTAGTTAACGTGTAAACAGAATAGAGACAATATCTAATGAGGAATGTCCTTGAACACATCATGATATTACAATTGTGCAAAATCCCAACAATGTTGCGTTCAAGTGCTGTCTGAAATCTGGTCACTTCGTTGACTATACAGACATAAAAATGTTCATGAACGAATAGGAGCAGTTTGGCTTTGCTATATTTTACTAAAAGGTTAACATGAGATGTCTTTGAATGCATCATGAAAACACATTTGTACAGAACTGCTTTAATGCTGCGTTCAAGTACTGTGGGACATTTGAGCGTTTAATTGATTTAACAAAGGTAATAATGCAGATTAACACGATTAATATATGGAGACAGACTAGAGAGACTTTCTATGATGGGATGTCCTTGAATGCATCATGAGATCGTAATTGTACTTCACTACGTGATGATGCGTTCAAGTGCTGTTTAACCAGTTAAGTGTAGTTTGTTTTTAACTGACGGTGGCTGTGACCTCTGTGCATCTGCAGCTCAATAATTAACCTTCAGGAGCTTGTGTGAGTGTGTGTGTCTTTATTTCCCAGCCGTCCCTGAAAGCATCACGGCTCCTCTGATTAAAGGTTTCATTTCTAACCTTCGTGTTGTGTTTAATGACCGTATGGACTTTGAAACCTCTCTCTTTGTGTTTGTTACAGACGGTGCGTTCAAGGACCATCACGTTAAAGAGAGACCTGGGTCTGACCTGTGAGGTCGGAGCGTTGAAGGAGAACGTGAAGAAGAACAGATACAAAGATATTCTGCCCTGTACGACACACAGCACCTCCTTTTCTCCTCCTCTCCTCTTCTTCTCCTCTTCTCCTCTTCTCCTCCTTCTTTTTCCATCTCAGGTGTTTTACTGTATCATATGTTAGAGGCTCAAGTTTACAGTGTGTGTGTGTGTGTGTGTGTGTGTGTGTGTGTGTGTGTGTGTGTGTGTGTGTGTGTGTGTAGATGATCAGTCTCGAGTGGCGTTGTCTTTACTGACCTCAGACTCTGACTCCGACTACATCAACGCCAGTTTCATCAAGGTAAGAAACATTTTTTCTCCCCTTCATCCTCAGTCTTTTCATGCTTCTCCTTCTTGGTCTTCTCTGGCCTCTTCTAACAACCCTTGTTTTCTCCTCTTCTTCATTCCCTCTCCCTTTTTTCTTCTTCTCTGGCCTCCTCTCCCTCTCCTCTTTTCTCCTCTTCAGTCCTGTTGTCCTCCACTTTCTTGCTCTTCTCTGGCCTCTTCTTCTTCTCCTCTTTTTCTCTTCTTCATCCTTAGTCCTGTCGTCCTCCACTTTCTTGTTCTTCTCTGGCCTCTTCTCCTTCTCCTCTTTTCTCCTCCTCTTCAGTCCTTCATCCTTTTTTCTGTGCTTCTCTGTCTTCTTGTCCTTCTCCTCTTTTCTCCTCCTCTTCAGTCCTGTCGTCCTCCACTTTCTTGTTCTTCTCTGGCCTCTTCTCCTTCTCCTCTTTTCTCCTCCTCTTCAGTCCTTCATCCTTTTGTCTTGTTCTTCTCTGGCCTCTTCTCCTTCTCCTCTTTTCTCCTCCTCTTTATTCCTTCATCCTTTTTTCTTGTTCTTCTCTGACCTCTTTCCTTCTCCTTTTTTCCTCTTTTTCATCCTTAGTCCTGTCATCCTCCACTGTCTTGCTCTTCTCTGGCCTCTTCTCCTTTTCCTCTTTAACGCCCCCTCGTCACTCCATCATCCTTATTCTGTGCTTCTCTGGCCTCTTCACCTTCTCCTCTTTTTGTCTTCTTCATCCTTAGTCCTGTCGTCTTCCACTTTCTCGTTCTTCTCTGACCTCTTTCCTTCTCCTCTTTTTCTCTTCTTAGTCCTTAGTCCTGTCATTCTCTTCCTTTTTTCTTCTTCTCTGGCCTCCTCTCCTTTTTCCTCTTTTCTCCTCTTCAGTCCTGTCGTCCTCCACTTTCTTGCTCTTCTCTGGCCTCTTCTTCTTCTCCTTTTTTTCCTCTTCTTCATCCTTAGTCCTGTCATCCTCCACTTTCTTGTTCTTCTCTGGCCTCTTCTCCATCTCCTTTTTATCGCCCCCTAGTCACTCCATCATCCTTATTCTGTGCTTCTCTGGCCTCTTTTCCTTCTCCTCTTTTCTCCTCCTCTTCAGTCCTGCATCCTCCACTTTCTTGTTCTTCTCTGACCTCTTTCCTTCCCCTTTTTTCCTCTCCTTCATCCTTAGTCCTGTCATCTTCCACTTTCTTGTTCTTCTCTGGCCTCTTCTCCTTCTCCTATTTTCTCCTCTTCAGTCCTGTCGTCCTCCACTTTCTTCCTCTTCTCTGGCCTCTTCCTCTTCTCCTCTTTTTCTCTTCTTCATCCTTAGTCCTATCATCCTCCACTTTCTTGTTCTTCTCTGGCCTCTTCTCCTTCTCCTCTTTTCTCCTCCTCTTTAGTCATTCATCCTTTTTACTTTTTCTTCTCTGGCCTCTTCTCCTTTTTTTCCTCTTCTTCATCCTTAGTCCTGTCATCCTCCACCTTCTTGTTCTTCTCTGGCCTCTTCTCCTTCTCCTCTTTTCTCCTCCTCTTCGTTCCTTCATCCTCCACTTTCTTGTTCTTCTCTGGCCTCTTCTCCTCCTCCTCTTTTTCTCTTCTTCATCCTTAGTCCTGTCATCCTCCACTTTCTTGTTCTTCTCTGGCCTCTTCTTCTTCTCCTCTTTTTCTCCTCATCTCCATTCTCAGTCCCTTAGCCCTCTCCTCCTCTGTCTTTCTCTTCTCTGGCCTCATCTCCTCCTTCTTTAACATATTTTTTAATCCACCCTTGTTTCTCTCCTCTCCTTCTTTTTCTTCCTCTTCTTTTGTTTTTCTTCTATTCTTCCTTTCTTCCTTCTACTTTTTTTCCTCTCTTCCCTCCTCTGACTCCCTTCTTCTATCCTTTTATTCACCTCCATTATCTCTTCCATGTCTCCTTCCCTCACTTCTTCTCTTTCTCCTCTTTTTATTTATTTTCTGTTGTAATGTCTGTGTTTGTCCTGTAGGGGGCGTCAACTGACAGGAAATACGTTGCTGCTCAGGCGCCGCTCAGCGCCACCGTCATCGACTTCTGGAGGTTAATCTGGGAAAATGACGTCAAGGTCCAACACACACACACACACACACACACACACACACACACACACACACACACACACATTTATAATATATACATTATTTAAAGGAACAGCGGCTCTGACTAACGCCTGGTTGTGTTTCAGGTGATAGTCATGGCCTGCAGAGAGGTGGAGATGGGGAAGGTAAAAACAAAAACTCCTCTTTTGTTTTTGCTGATTTTTAACCAAACTATAAATCACATTTCACAAAAACAGTGACAAATTTTTCTCCAGCATTAAAATAAATAAATAAATAAATAATGTCTGAAAAAAAAAAGTTTTTTGATTTTTTAAAATTTGATTCATTTCTGCTTTTATTTATGAGTTTTTAATATTTTGTTTGTTTTATTATAATTTTTTTATTTAACAGAAACGTGCAGAGTCTTAAATCCTCTTTTTCCTGATCCTATATGTGTTTTTTATCTTATTAGTTCAATTTTTCTGATGTTTTTTTCTCCTGTATTTGGTGGGTTTTAGCTTTTTATCTATAATTTATATTTTTTTTATCTGTATTTGTTGTATTTCCTCAACTCTTCCTCACATTTCTCTTTTATTTCTTTTCAATGTTCATTTTGATTCCGTGAAGCTCTGTGTAATGTTGTTTTTTAAAAGTGGCGTTATTATGTTTCTTTTTATTTCATTATAATTTATTATTGTTTAGAATAGAAGAATTTTAGAATCATGTGATACAGTTTGATTAACAATTCCTGTCAAAAGTCACTGTTTTGTTTTTGACCTTAATTAAACCTTTTTATTTTTCCTCCTCTCAGAAAAGTTAATTTTAGGTTTAATGTTGTTGTTTTTTTTGCCGTGTGTAGAAAAAGTGTGA
>RPOG01001583.1:20761-25882 GCA_008086565.1 Thalassoma bifasciatum
TGATTCAAAAACTAACTCTGGAAACTTCTAGAGTCTTTTCTCCGAATAAAAATTTCTAGTTCTTCTGGAAAACTTTGGAAAATTCTGAGAAGCTTTTTGAAAATCTTCATTAGTAAAAATAGTTTCCCAGTTTAGATCTTGACATTTTTTCTGGATCTTCCACAAACTCCACAGGAAACTGCAAAAACTTTTGAGATCCAGAAAAAGATTTTCAAGACCTCACAAAGGTTTTTCAAGATCCAGCTAAATTTTGCTTTTCAGGATTCACAAAAACTCATAAAAAAATAACTCATAAGATCTTAAAAAAGAATTTTAAGTTCTCACAAAAACTAGTCTAGACCAAAAAATGTCAATGGTACCAAAATGTTCCAGATAAGTCAGTAAAAAACAATCAGAATCTTGAAAAAGGTTTTCAATCTTGAGTCTGTTTTGTTCTTTTGCCATCTTGAAAAATATTTGTTCATCCTCTGGAAGTTTTGAGAAATCTTCAGGGTTTCATTTAAAAGACATCTGGTTTAAGTCGTGACATTTTTTCTGGATCTTCCACAAACTCCACAGGAAACTGCAAAAACTTTTGAGATCCAGAAAAAGATTTTCAAGACCTCACAAAGGTTTTTCAAGATCCGGAAAAAGTTTTGCAGATATAAAACAGACGCTGGATGTCTCACAAAACTTTTCAGGATTCACAAAAGCTCATAAGATCTTGAAAAAAAATTTCAAGATCTCACAAAAGCTGCTCAAGACCAAACAAAGGTTTTTTAAAATCTGTAATAAAATTTCAATGGTACCAAAATGTTCCAGATAAGTCAGTAAAAAATAATCAGAATCTTGAAAAAGTTTTTCAGTCTTGAGTCTCTTTTGTTCTTTTGCCATCTTGAAAAATTTTTGTTCATCCTAAAGAAGTTTTGAGAAATCTTCAGTGCTTTCATTGAAAAGACTTCTGAATTAGGTCGTGACATTTTTTCTGGATCTTCCATGAACTCCACATGACACTGCAAACACTTTTGGGCCCAGAAAAGATTTTCAAGATTTCACAAAAGCTTCTCAAAACCAAACTAAGGTTTTTTTTAAGATCTGTAAGAAATTTCAGCGGTAATAGACTTTTCTAGATAAGTCCGGAAAGACCAATCAGAATCTCGAAAAAGGTTTTCGACATCACAGAAAAGGTTTTTGGGTTGTACAAGTTTTAATATTAGAGGAGAATTTGCGAGAGGGTAGGAATCTTTCAAGTGATCCGGGAGAAGTTTTGAGAAATCTTCAGGGTTTCATTGAGAAGACTTCCGATTTAGGTCTTGACATTTTTTTCTGGATCTTCCATGAACTCCTCAGGATACTGCAAACACTGTTGGTTTTGGGAAAAATATTTTCAAGTGTCCACAAAAGCTTCTCAAAACAAAACAAAGGTTTTATAAGATCTTGAAAATTTTTACAGATGTTGTAAATGATGTTAGAGATCTCAGTAAAGCTCAGGATCTTGAAAGATTTTTTTCAAGATCACACAAAAGTTTTAACTTATTGGAAATAATTAATAGAACAGTAGCAAAATGGCGCACAGACTGATCTCAGGTGTAATCATTAATAATTGTTTTCTGTGTTTGTGTCTCTGATCCAGACTGTCGCTGCAGACGGACATGAGTGACACGTACGCCGTCGTCAACAAATCCAGACACTCCCATGTGCCTCAGACAAGCCCCGCCTACTCTGCCGTAAACAAGCCCAGGTTAGTGCGGAAACGCCGCTGAAAAACTGTGAGTGTGAAAACGTGAAGTTAAAAAATTGTAAATGTTAAAAACTGCAGTTCCCTGAGTGTCCACTAGAGGCTGCGTCAGAAACAGCAGAAACCACACACACACTCATTCATAAAGTCGATCTTTACATCATAAATCGTTATTATCGCCTGTTTTTAACGTGAGTTTTTCTGCGTTAACCCTTTAGGACCCTCCCTCTAACGCATCATTATGACAACGACGGCCCCGGAGCAGCAGCGGCGGCGGCGGCGCCCGTCTACAGCACCGTCAAACCTCGAGCCAAACTGCTCAGTCAGCAACACTCAGCCACGCCCATCTATGACACGGCAACGCCAGCCAATCACAGGCTGGGGGAGGGGCTAGTAACAGCCAAGGACAGTGGAGAATATCAGCTGTTACCAGGTGAGAAAGACAGGAAGTAAACAAGTAAACAAACGAGTGAGGGACGAACGAGGTCTGACTCTCTCTCTCTCTCTCTTTTTCCAGCTGAACTTTCTCCTCAAACCAACGACGATTATGAAGATTTCACCTGTTCAGTCTCAGGAACAACCAGCCTCTGCTCACCTGGAGGGATCGGTCAGTTCACCTGTCATTTAAAGGGACAGTCCGTCAATTCTTCATCCTCTTAAAGACAGAATTTACACTTTTTATGGAGGCTCAAATCAGCCATTTAAACAATAGAAATGAAATCTTGGCCCTGTTGAGAATTTATTTTTACCCATATTAGGATTAAAATGTCTAAATGTTGAGATGAAAAGTTTCAATTTGGAGAAACAAGCAACAAATTTGGGATAAAAAGTCAAAATTTTTAGATGAAAAAGTCTAAATTTTGAGATAAAAATAACAAATTTGAGATAGTGAGTCTAATTTTGAAATGAAATGTTTGAATTTTCAGACAAAAAGTCTAAATTTTGAGATAAAAAAGTCACAAATTTGAGATAAAATGTCTTTATCATCGTCCTCGTGTGTAGAACATCGTTGGTTTGTTTTTCAGGGTTTAACTGTCGAGTCCAGAAACCCAGAGGACCCAGAGACCCCCCCGCTGAGTGGAGCCGCCTGGAGAGATGAAACACCTGAGCCGGGTCACCTGGTCTGGGCCGGGTCACCTGGTCTGAGCCGGGTCACCTGGTCAGTCTGAGCCGGGTCACCTGGTCTGGGCCGGGTCACCTGGTCAGTCTGAGCCGGGTCACTTGGTCTGAGCCGGGTCACCTGGTCTGGGCCGGGTCACCTGGTCAGTCTGAGCCGGGTCACTTGGTCTGAGCCGGGTCACCTGGTCTGGGCCGGGTCACCTGGTCTGAGCCGGGTCACCTGGTCTGGGCCGGGTCACCTGATCTGGGCCCGGTTCTATGAGACCTGGTGATCTGGTTCAGATATGACCCAGACTCTGTTAGTGTGAAGTTTCTTTTTCTCTATTTTTCGTCTGAGTGTCACTGAAATGTTCCTGTTTATTATTTAATAAATCTCTGTTCAAGTTTTATTCTAAATTTCTACGTGTTAATTATTTGTGAATTTACATCAAATTAATTACACAGAGATTTTCTTCTCCCTTTTTAACAGTTAGAGCAAATATACAGATTATTTACAGAAACATAATTACATAAAAGAACCATGATCACAGAATGAATTAGAAGGTTTGACTCAGACTCAAAAAAAGAAGCTAAAGTCTAAAACAGATTCACTTCACAGTCACTTTTAAAAACAAAAACCTGCTCAATGCTGCTTCACTGGAGAATATAAGTGTTTACATTTAAAGTAGAAATTAAAAAAACTGTGAAGTCAGAAAGGTGTCAGGTTACAGTTCACAGCCTGAGGAGCATCGACCAATCAGGAGCATGCATGCAGATCAGGCTGTGTGTGCAGAGCAACAGCAGGAGTTCTAGAACTCTGACATCACAAAGGGACAAACTCAGAGACGAAGGGACAAACTCTGACATCACAAAGGGACAAACCCTGAGACGAAGGGACAAACTCCTCAACCTTTGACCCATCGACACGTTGATGTTGTTTTTAAACTGAAGGGATGTTCATCAGAATAAAACTTGTTTGTTGATTTAAACAGTTCGACTCAGGGGTGAAAGTCTTAAATTCTTGCTGGTACCAAACCTTCATCTATAGAAGCCCATTTCCAACAGTTTAAAAAAAAATGTGGCTTTATTTCTTTTTAGATTTTTTTTTTTGTACCTATTTGGTCTAAATTTTGAGACAAAAGTCAAAATTGTTCGTTAAAGTCAAATATTCTAGATAACATATCAGATTCTTGAGATAAAAAGTTGAAATCATTGGGGAAAAAGTCAAAATTTCAATAGAAAAAGTTGAAAATTTGAGATAGGACAATTTTTTTTAGATAAAGTCAGAAATTGAAATAAAAAGCTGAAATTTTGAGATAAAATATCAGAATTGTGAGATGAAAATATGAATTTATGTGGAAAAAACCTGGATTTTCAGATTTAAAAAAATTAAAATGTGAGATTACATATCAAAATTTGAGGTAAAAAGTCAAAATTATTCATTAAAGTCAAATATTCTAGATAAAATATCAGATTCTTGAGATAAAAAGTTGAAATCATTGAGAAAGTTGAAATTTGTGATAGGACCTTTTTTTTTAGATAAAGTCAAACATTGAAATAAAAAGCTGAAATTTTGAGATAAGATATCAGAATTGTGAGATGGATTTTCAATTTAAAAAGTCAAAAATGTTGAGATTACATATCAAAATTTGAGGTTAAAAGTAAAAATTATTAGTTAAAAAGTCAAATTTTCTAGATAAAATATCAGATTCTTGAGATAAAAAGTTGAAATCATTGGGGAGAAAAGTCAAAGTTTCAATTGAGAAAGTTGAAATTTGTGACAGGACAATTTTTTTAGATAAAGTCAGAATCTGAAATAAAAAGCTGAAATTTTGAGATAAAATATCAGAATTGTGAGATAAAAATTTGTTTTCATGTGGGGAAAAAATCCAGATTTTCAGATAAAAAGTCAAAAATTTGAGATAAAATATCAAAATTTGAGGTAAAAAGTCAAAAATTATGAGTAAAAAAAGTCAAATTTTCTAGATAAAATCTCAGAATTGTGAGATAAAAAAGTGTAAATCATGAGGAGAAAAGTCCAAGGACTCAAACACAGCAGCAGCAGTTCAGAGGGGGGTTCATTAGGGAGAAGTTCCAGGAATTTTTAAATAGTCAAAGTAGTTTCATGACTGCATATTACAAACAAATCTATTTTCTGACCCAGAGTTTGGCTGTGACTTTCACCCCTGATTCCACTCCTGACCACCAGGAGGCAGCAGGTACACGTAACACCAGGAGCAGAGAGCCAGAAAACACACACACACACACACACACACACACACACACACACACACACACACACACAC
>RPOG01001583.1:26293-101978 GCA_008086565.1 Thalassoma bifasciatum
ACACAGTGTGTGTGTGTGTGTGTGTGTGTGTGTGTACCATCTCGTCCTAGGTCTCGGTCCTGCTCACATTTCCTTCTCTCTCTTGTGTGTGGTTCCCTCTCTTCTACCAAAGTTAATTTCGAAACCGTCCTGTCACACAAACACACACACACACACACACACACACACACACACACACACACACACACACACACACACACACACTGACCTCATCAGATCTGAATCAGGTTACAAATGATACCAGTGGTGATTCAGGTGTGTGTGTGTGTGTGTGTGTGTGTGTGTGTGTGAAACCGTGTCCATGTGTGCACCTATCCTCATTCACTCCCATCATGCTTTGCTGTAACACGTCCAACACACACATTCTGGTCCGTCACTCATTCTGATCTCAAAAACCACTAAGTGCAACTCTCTCACTGCCAGCTGTGCACACTCCACTTACTGCCAGCACACACACACACACACACACACACACACACACACACACACACACACACACACACACAGGTCATGGGTGTTGGCTCTCGCTGGTGGAGAGACCACAGACATCCACAGAAACAGAGAGAGAGGATAGAAATAGATGAAAAAGAGAGATAACTTCATGGAGAACGAGAGCGGAAAGTAAAACACACACACACACACACACACACACACACACACACACACACACACACACATCGCAGGGTTGGTGTGTGATCATGTGACCTCATCCTAACATGAACTGAGGCTGTTTCAGTTTCATGTATCTAAACTAAGAGTTCCCAAACCGTGGCCCGCGGCCCAAAAACGGCCTCTCTCTACATTTTGGCGGCCCTCAGAATTTAAAAATAATTGTTTAATTTACTCCTAAATTCAATGGTTCATGTGGTGGAAATTCATATTAGTCTGTGTCAGGATATTTTTATTCTTCTTAGAGCCTGAAAAAATGTTTTCAATTCTTTTTCCAAACATATATATTTAAAAAAAAAAGTTATAGACAAACATTTGAGGGTAAAACAGCGTAATAACTATAAATTATTCAGTGTTAAAATAGATGACAGAGAGTTAAAATTTTTCGCAAAGCATTAAAAAAAGATTATTCATGAAATTACCAAAAAAATAAAAGAAGTCAAACAAAAAATAGTTGTTTACATTAATTTCACTCTGTTTTATGTCGACAGAAATATTCTCTGCTTATTAAAAATTAGTGAAAAAAATGTAATGTATTCATTCTTATTTACTTGCAGTCGTCTTACTTTACCTGTATGTTTTTGAGATTTTAAAGATAAAGAAAGTTTCTGTTGATAAGTCGGTAAAAACAGAGAGTCAAAATTTTTCGCAAAGCATTAAAAAAAAGATTATTCATGAAATTACCCCCCCCCCCAAAAAAAAGAAAGGAAGTCAAACAAAAAAATAGTTATGTTTACATTAATTTCACTCTTTTTTATGTTGAATGTTCTGTTACAAATATTTGAAGAAAAAAAATTGAAAACTTTTTTTTATGCCTTAAGACAAATAAAAACTCTCAAAGGAAAAATCCAGACACTGACTTTTATAATTTATGATTCATCAGAGGGTTGATTACTCAGTACTCTAAAAATCAAAAGACTAGTTAAAAAAAGAAAAAATGATTGTGGCTATTACTCGTCTATTGCAACAAGAAATGCTAATAAATAAATAAATAAATAAAAAAGTTTCTAATCCTTCTTTCTTAGTGGGGTAGTTAAAGGGTTAATACCATGTATTTCCCCTTTTAACATCAATGACAGCTTGAAATCATGATATTGAGGTCAGGAGACTGAGATGGCCACTCCAGAACCTTCACTTGATTCTGCTGTAGCCAATGGTAGGCATTCGTATTCTCTGAAAAAAAGACCAAGAAATCATAAATTCTGTCAGGGTATGTTAACTTAAAAGCACAATTGTATATATGAGTGTAAAAAAACAAACTTTTAGCGAATCATTTGTTAACGGAGCGAGGTGTTAGCGCAACTTTAACGCAAACATAGCGCCGTTTGCGTGAATCAAAAACATCTGAGCAGTGTGAGGTTTGATAAATCTTTCTTTAACACACTTTAAACGTCCTGTTGGTCCCAGATAATGAAGATGAGCTTTAATAAAGTGTATAACATAGATATATGTATAACATAGATATATGTATAACTAGATCCTCTGGTGGTGATGGAGCAGATGAAGATCTATAAATAGCAGCGGGAGGATGTGGATGATTATTTACAGCCGCCTGTGTTTGAATCACTCAGAAACGTTCCTGTCGATAAAGTTATATTCAAACTGGGAAGGTGAGAGAGAGCGAGAGGGCGAGCGAGAACTATATATGGCGAGAAATGAAATAATGATGGAGTGATGAGAGAAAGAGAGAATAACAGGCGGAGTGAGAGAGGGGGAGATGGAAGAGAGTGATAGAGGGATGAAAAAAAAAACAGATTTTAAGAGAGAGAGAGAGAGAGAGAGAGAGAGAGAGAGAGAGCGGTCCTGCCATCCAGCCTTGTTGCTAGGCAACTGAGCGGCTCCTCTTTGAAGTTTTTCCCTCATTGTTTTTTTTTTTTTTTTTTTTGTCGAACAATCAGGTCAGAGTGAGGCTCAGCGGTTACCATGGAAACCACCTCAGCACCAAGCCCAGCGGGCAGGTGGGTGTCCCGTCCCCCGAGAGAGAGAGAGAGAGAGAGAGAGAGAGAGAGAGAGAGACCCTGAGTTCAGACTCTCAGGCAGCTCGACCTGTCAGTCAACACTCAGGGTGAAACGTACCGACTTTGTACCGGTTTTCACCACAAGGGGGCAGAAGAAACGTCATTAATATTTTTAAATTTTTACTGTCAAAATTAAGATTTATACACAGGTGTTGTTACAAATTTTAGTAAACTGAGCTGAACCTGCTTTTGGTCTTTTTTCATCTACTCCAGTGGTTCCCAAACTTTTCCAAATCAGGGCCCACTTTTATAGCTCAAAAATGTTTGAGGCGCACCTCCAACCCAATACATACAGCTATATACTTTTTTTAGCACCCCATTTATAACAATGACCCAAAATGTAATTTGAAAAAATGTAATAAAACCCAAAATGTGATATCTGGTAGATAATGAAACAGATGTTAAGCAGAAAATGTAATAAACTTGTTACATTCTGGTGCAATTATTATATTTTGGGTTTTACTTTATTCTTTTTCGTTACATTTCGGGCTCAGCACTCCGGTTACACTTTTGACATTTTTTGAAAATTTGGTATTTATAACATTTTTTTTCAATGACATTTCAGGTTGTAGTTTTTCAGGTCATGATATCTATAGAGGAATAACATGCCTTATTAGGGGACTTTTTTTTTCATATATTACAATCAGAACTTTTTTAATTTCCTTTAAAACTCAACTGAGTTAAACATTTTGAATGTTATTATTTGTATTTGTATCTTAATATTTCGATGTGTACCTTGTATCTTTATATAATTACACTCCAATAAAATACTTGTTTGGAAATGATTTGGCGGCCCACTTGCTATACCTTCGTGGCCCAACAGGGGGCCACGGACCACAGGTTGGGAATCACTGATCTACTCTATGATCTTTACCGTTCAGGTACTTTAGGACACCCTTCGTCAAACTCATGAAAAAGCTAAATAGAATAATTATTTTATTTACTGATGGGATAAAGAGCTCATAGAGTTCATAAATCTGATTATCTACTCCAGTGATTCCCAAACTGTGGTCTGCGGCCCACCAGGGGCCACGGAAAAACAGGTATGAGGGTCCAAGAAGATTATAAAAAGTGGCCACCAAATCATTCCAGAAAAGTCAGATTTATCATAATTATCATTAAACATGAATCAAAATTAAAATTACTTAGATATTCACATATGAATATATGAAACGGCCCCTTAAGGAGGCATGTTAAAGCCCAATACTTTACTACTGTGACTCAGCACATGGAAACGATTTGAAATGTAAACATAATAAAACCCAAAGTGTTAAAACCCTAAAGCCTGAACGGAACGGAACGAGGCAACATAAAAAAAACTTTGTTGCGTAATGTAGTAAGTTATAGCATATTGTGTCATAATTTCAGGTGAAGAGATTATTTTGTTTTGGGGTCAGCATCTGTTACATTGTTGACCATTTTGGATTTTATTACATTTTTATTCCATATTGAGCTCAGCAGTTATTACATTTCAGGATTTTTTTTTTTTTTTTTATTATTACATTTTGCGTCATTGACATTTTTCACATCTCAAAGTGGGTCCTCTGTTGGAAAAGGTTTAGAACCACTGATGTTCTCCATAACTCATAAAAACACAGAAAAACACGAGTGTATCTCTGTTTACACATTCTACATTAAAAAAAAGAAAAAAAGAAAAAAAGAAAAAGGAACGAAAGTAAATTCTTCAATTTTCAGTTCGTGTTTTGCTTCCTGTTTATATTCTGAAGAGTTTCGACCAATCAGGTGTCAGCAGGAGTTCTAGAACCCTCCAGAGTCCTTCATGTCTGAGATGAAGGGCAGAATCTCAAAGTTCTAGAACTTTGAGATGAAGGGCAGAATCTCTCCTTTCATCTGAAAGTTCTAGAACTCGACCAAACTTTGGACGATTACAGTGAAGGTTGACGGTTCAATTCCCAGACAGAAAACAAACATCATCAGGGGATTTCTCCATTTTTCCTCTGATCAGAGGGTTTGAAATTAATACATGAGCTTTCTTCAACACACACACACACACACACACACACACACACACACACATACACACACACACACACACACACACAGAGTGGTGATGATATCAGAGAAACCTCAGAGAAATAAAAATAAATAAAGACAGACAACACAGAGAATTTGTTCTGCTCTGCGGGTTCGACCTCGTAAACTCCACCGAGGAACAGCTGCACACACACACACACACACACACACACACACACACACACACACACACACACACNGACAGTTCTGGGATATTCAACAACATAAATGATAAATTATAGATATTTTCATGAGAGTCAGGAAAATAAGACAAAAAAACAACTTTTTTTGAGATATTGAGTCGTAACGATGAGAAAAGAAAGTAGAAAAATGACATTTATGAGATATTGAATCATAATTAGATTTAAAAAATAGTTGAAATTATAAGAGAGGATTTTATTTATGACACATTTTTATTATAATTTAGATTTAAGGCTCAGACTCAACACGTTTAAAATCATCTTTGGAGGTTTTCACTCTGCAGTAGCGTGAGTTGTCCAGCGTGTGGCGCCGTGCTCCTTCAGACAGAGTGTGTGTGTGTGTGTGTGTGTGTGTGTGTGTGTGTGTGTGTGTGTGTGTGTGTGTGTGTGTGTGTGTGTGTGTGTGCAGCTGTTGTGAGAGGATTTATCTGCAGCAGCAGTGAAACAGAACAAAGTACCATCTGTGTTTTTACGTCGCGCAGAGACACAAATTAATAAAGTCGTCCTGGAAAAAGAGAGAGTGGGATTAAAACACAGGTTAATCTGGATTAAAGAAAAAAATAAAACCTTTAAATGTTATAAATGAGATTAAAACAACGTTTCTTTAAAAATCAAAGATTTAACATCAAAATAAAAACATCAGGTTTGATCATTTTCTGAAAAACACAAAACTGATGATTTTAAACATTTCTGGTTTCTGAGGGTTTTGATTTAAAACTCCAGGACTATTCAAGGCAGCAGCAGGTGTTCCCTGACATTTTCCCCAACTTTCAAGGCCTTGAGAGGATATTTACAAGCTTTCCAAGAAGGTTTTGAGAAGTCTTTGAAAAGTTTTAGGTGATGCAGGAGAGGTTTTGATGTTTCTAATCCAGATTCATTGAGACAAAACAATAGTCTTTACTGTTTTGCGTAAGTTCCAGGATGATTTCAAGGATTTCAAGGAGCAGTTCCAGCAGCTCCAGGTGATGATTGGTGATTTCTACGAAGGTTTCAAGGCCTTGAGAGGATATTCTAATGCTTTCCAATGAGGTTTTGATAAGTTTTTAAAGAGTTTCAGGTGATGCAGGAGAGGTTTTGATGTTTTTAATCCAGATTCACTGAGACAAAACAGGTTTTTGAGTTTCTACTTTAGTTCCAGGATGATTTCAAGGATTTCAAGGAGCAGTTCCAGCAGCTCCAGGTGATGATTGGTGATTTCTACGAAGGTTTCAAGGCCTTGAGAGGATATTCTAAAGCTTTCCAATGAGGTTTTGATAAGTTTTTGAAGAGTTCATTGAGAAAAAAAAGTCCTTACTGTTTTACATTAGTTCCAGGATGATTTCAAGGATTTCAAGGGGTAGTTCCAGGAGCTCCAGTTGATGTTTGGAGATTCCTAAGATGGTTTCAAGGCCTTGAGTGAATATTTAAGGGATGTAGAGGAGATTTTTTGAAAAAGCAGAGGTTGCCATACCCCAATTCAATATCCTTGTATTTCAAGGCCTTGAGAGGATATTCTCATGCTTCCAGGCAGGTTTTGATAAGTTTTGGGAGAGATTCAGGTGATGAACAAAAAGGTTTTGATGTTTTTAATCCAGATTCATTGAGACAAAACAGGTTTTTGAGTTTCTACATTAGTTCCAGGATAGTTTCATGGATTTCAAGGATTTCAAGGAGCAGTTCCAGGTGATGTTTGGTGATTTCTACAAAGGTTTCAAGGCCTCGAGAGAGTTTTCTCAAAATTCCCAGTGAGGTTTTCAATGTGTGTAATCCAGCTTCATTGAGACAAAATGGGTTTTTAAGGTCCTACTTTCGTTCCAGGATGATTTCAAGGATTTCAAGGAGTAGTTCCAGCAGCTCCAGGTGATGATTGGTGATTTCTGCAAAGGTTTCAAGGCCTTGAGAGAATTTTATGAGGATGTAGATGAGATTTCAAAAAGGCAGAGGTTTCCAAACCCTAACTCAGATTCCTCAATGACATTCCAGGCTTGATTCAAGGCTTTTCCAGGCTTCTCAAAGTGAGCTATTTAAGATTTGGATCATTTTTCAAGGCCAGAGCAGATTTCTTTAAGAGGTTTTTCCTGAGAAAATCGAACGAGCTCTCTGAGTCTTCAGGGTCCTGGAGTGGATTCCATGAGCCTCCAGGGGTTTCCAGGGAGGTCTTTAAGGATTTCCAGGTGCTTCCTTGAGGGTGGTGGATTTCAAGGACTTTTTAAAGGGGGGATTAGAATTTCCTTGAGAACAGCTTTTTTTTTCCTTTTAGAGACGCAATTTATCGAGGAAAGATTCACAGAGCTGTTAAGAGATTTCAAGGATCCTGGAGAAGGTTCAAGGATCTGCCTTGAGGATTTAAAGGATTTCCAGGATGTTTGAAGTAGGAAGAAACAGGTGATCAGATTCAAGGTTGTTCCTTGAAGGATTTCCACGGGAAAACGTTTTTTTTCAGCTGGTTTTTGAGAGAAAAGTATTGAAATAAAGATTCAGAATATGGTGGAGGGTTTTCAAGGATCCTGGAAAAGGTTCAAGGAGCTTCTTTGAGGTCTTGAAAGATTTACAGGATGTTAAAAAGATTTCTAATTAATTTACAAAGAATCAGGAGGTTTAGAAACAAATAAAGTGGATTTTAAAGAGCTTCTTTAGGACTCAAGGACTTTTAAGGCTGGTTTAATTATAGGTGCTTAAGTTTCAGGATTATTTAAGGCTATTCCAGGACATTTCCTCCAAGGTTTTCCATGCGTTAAATCATTACAATCAGATTTTCTGCTGTGTTTGAGAGAGAGGTGATTCAGGAAAGATTCAAGGATCCTTGAGAGAGTTCAAGGAGCTGCCTTGAGGTCGTCAAGGACTTCCAGGTGTTTTTTCTCATAGTGGTGAGTTTAGTTTTAAGACTTTTAAAGGGTTTCAAGGGGCTCTGGTTGTTTCAAGGGAGGTTAGAAATGATGCACGGAGCTCTGAGGTGTAATTAAAGATCCTTGAGAGGCTTCAAGGATCAGCCTTGAGGGTTTTAAAGGATTTCCAGGATGTCTTAGTTGTTTTTTAAAGAAACCACGGATCAGGGAACTCGTTTGTGTATTTCAGGAAGAATTTTGAGAGGAAAAGAGACTTAAGGAAAGATTCAAGGAGCCTTGGGAGAGTTCAAGGAGCTTCCTTGAGGTTTCCAAGGATTTCCAGGTGGTTTCCACATCATGGTGAATTGTGTTTCAAGACCTTAAAAGATTTTATGTTGATTTCAAGGGGGTTTTGAGCCCTGAGGTGTGTTTTAACATCCTTGAGACTGTTCAAGAGACTGTCTGGAGGATTTTCCAGGATGTTTTCAAGGATTTCCAGGATGTTTGGAAGTGTTTTAGATTGTTTTCAAAGGAATCAGGGGTCAGGGACCTTTGTTGTGGATTCCATGATTCCCTCAAGGATCTTTTAAGGATGATGGCAAGAATTTCAGGATTTTTAATGCTTGTTCCAGGGTTTTCAAGGAAGTGCTGGAGGAATTTTCAAGGGTTTGAATCCCAGAATCTGAAAGTTGAATTGTATTTGGAAAAAATAATGGGAAACATTCATGAGAGAGTTTCAGGATGAAATGATTCCAGTGTCCTGGATTTTTTTGTAAAATAAAAAAAACTTAAAATTACAGATTAAAACATCCGGAAGTAAAGTTTTCAAAATAAAAGAGCAAAAATGAACGTGCTTGTTTGTCCCGTTCATTTTTATATTATCTTTTTTAAATTATTTTTATATTCAAAGCTGAATTTTTGAATCTGGTTGAAGAGAATTTGTGTTGATGAGGATTAAATTGCTGCTGGGATTTTTATTACATTAATTAAAAACATGAAATCAGATTAAAAAAAGATCAAATTATAAATAAAATTAATTCTCATTAGCAGCGCGCGAAGCGTCTGGTTTCTAATCCGGACCCTCTTCTTCTTCTTCATCTTCATCCTCCTCCTCTTCCTCTTTTTCATCTCCAACATGTTTGCAGCAGCAGCAGCTTCGTCTCATTGACTTTTTCTCTCCGCGCGCGCAGATATTTTTTTTTTCCAGGTTTTTCCAGACGTTTCTGTCCCTGGAGGAAAAGCGGCTAAGAGAGGATAAATATTTAATCAGAGCTGCGCGAGAGTTTGGGCTTAATTAGAGGAATTCAAGCTCGAGAATCAAACACACACCCAAACACCCCCCCCTGAAAAATATTATTATTATTATCATTATAATTATTATTATTATTACAACTGTCATTATTATAACTAAAGTGAGGCCTTGTCTCTCTTCACTCCTGAGTTAAGGTGAAATAAAACACACCTTATCAGCTGCTCTCCTCGCAGTGTTTGAGTGTGTGTGTGTGTGTGTGTGTGTGTGTGTGTGTGTGTGTGTGTGTGTGTGTGTGTGTGTGTTTCTGAGTGTGTGTGTGTGCCATATGTCCGTGCGTAAAACCGGTGCCAAATTTACGCGCCTCCCGTGTCAGTCAGCCTGAACGCGGGATGACAGCGGAGATTATTCCACATGAAACCAGATAATCCCCCCAAAATCTGCAGAAATCTGCGCGGCTGCAGGAAGTGAATACAGATTTAAGAGTCAGAGTTAAAGTCTGAGAGAATCACGGAGTGACGGGTTCATGCGTAAAAATCTACAGTTGCGCACAGAGAAGTGAGAGAATCCGCTCGCACTGGTTGTTTCCTGTGATTTAAACGTGTCTGAATCCTCCCCCCTCCCGCTGAGAGTCTCACCTGTCCGCGTGTCTTCACTCATTAACTCTTTTTGAGCCTCACTTTTTGCAGAGGAGCACGCGGAAACCCTTATTTGGAGCAGCTTTTTCAACAAACAGTGACGCAGCGCGCCGCGTCAGCCAATCAGAGCGCGGGGGTGTGGCTCGCGTGTGAATAATTATCCCATATTTGGTGCTGGCCCCGCCCCCCACCAGGTCCACGCCGGTCCCACGGGAGCTCCAGAGCCTCGGACCCCGGGAGAAGGAGCTCTCCGCCGGGACAGAGGAGCCATAAAGAGCCGGGGAGGAGGAGGAGGAGGGAGGGAGGGGGATGAGGTTTCTCGCTGCCCAATCCCCCTGTTCCCCCGGGAGCTGCAGCCTTCCTCGGTCCGTCCCTCCCTCTTGTTTGCTAATCATTTCATTTTACTCCTTTTTGAAGCGCTGGCGTGTTTTTTTATCCCACTTTTCATTTCTCCACAATCCACGGCTGCGGCTGCTGCTCGCCTCCCTCTGATCCCCGGCTCTCCGCGCTCCTTCTCCCGGCGTCAGGCTCTCCGGATCCCCGCTCTGCTCCTTCCTCTCTCCGCTCCGGCTCCTCTGAGATGCTCTCCCCGCTCCGCGCTCCTCTCTCCTCCGCCCTCTTTTAACTTCAAGCCGGGGCTGGGATCTAAACGAAGCCCGGAGAAACCCAGAGGGATCCCGGGCTCTTCTCTGGATCAGGACCCGGGACTTTGGGGAAGCTCGCTCCGTGTGTGTGTCCCTCCTCCTCCTCCTCCTCCTCTTCCTCCTCCTCTTCATCACTGCTCCTCCACCTTAATCCAGGTGGTCCTTTGGCTTTTTTGAGTGGCTGCTACAGGGAGGATTACTCTTCTTCTTCTTCTTCTTTCTTGTTTCTGGTGAAGACGCAGCTCCCTGAAGGACACTTTGATGTTCTCCATCCAGGACAGCCTCCCCAGGGGGGCCCTGACCATGAAGGAGGAGCCGCTCCCCACCGGCATGACCCCGGTCCGCTCCTGGATGCAGGGCGCAGGGATTTTGGACGCGAACACAGCGGCCCAGAGGTAAAAACATCACCGCTACACTCAGCCCAGTTTCTGCTCCTGCGCCGCGCCGCGCCGCGCTGCGCTGCGGTGCCAAAGCGGCGCAGATAGAAAACTCCAAGTCTGGATCAGGTTCGAGTCCTGCAGGATCCGGGTTCACAGGGACCTGAGTTAGAGGGAGCACAAATCAAGCGTTTGGGGAATTTAATCTAAACACGAGAGGAGTTTGAAGTTTGTGTGAAAAATAATCAAACTCAGAAACTTCAACTCCGCCGCGCGTCAAAAGCGTCAAAAGCGTCACTCTGGATCTGTTTTTCTCTCTCACTTTAAACTCCAAAATGTTCAGAAATCTCAGATGAAATTAAAGAGAATCATGAGTGAAAACTTGCTCCTGCAGCAGAGGTGATGCAGTGAGAGCAGAGCAGCCTCTGGAGGTGGAGCTTTCAGCGCGGAGCCGCAGCTTCTTCCGCCCGGCTCCTGCGCCTCTGCGCCGGCTTCAGCTCCAGCAGCTGCCCGCTCTCCTCAACCAGCGGGGGGGCTGCTCACCTGAATCCAGGTGTGTAAATTGACTCTAAATCAGGCTGAAATAAGGTGAAACTCCCCCGCTCTGCTGCTCTGATCGTTAATTTCAATAAACCCTGACGCGCGCTTTAGTTTCAGTCCGCGCGTAAAGAGCGCACAGAGTCCGCGCCAGGAGCGGGGCTGCAGCTGGATCTAAAACCTTTAATTTAAAGCAAATTAACCCCACATTAAATCAATCATCATTATATTCACTTTGTATAATTTTAAAAGGAATAATCCGTGAAGTCAAATCGATCCCGACGCGATGAGAAAAATTTATCAAAGTGATTTTTTTTTTGACGAAGCGACTGAAAGAGGAAATAAAGCGGAATCAAAAAGAGTCACAGGTTGAATTAAAGCCTCAGTTTGACACTAAAAGGAAAAAGCTCCGCGTTCAGAAACACACGGCTCAGTCTTTACGCACACACTCACTCAGGGTCAAGACTTTACGACACTTTAAACGCTTTTTCACAATTATCACAATCATTAAATCTTTAAAAAAGACTCAAAATAATTAAACCAAGAGTCACTTTTATTTTAAAAATGTATTTGAACATATTAGAGCCTGCTTCACCTTCTAAACTCAAATGTTTCCTTTAGGTTATTTTGACGTTAATAAAGAGAAATAATGGAGGTTTACAGATTTATTTTGAAGGTTTAGTGATTTATTTTGAAGGTTTAAGGAGAAATATGAGGAAAGAGTAAAATAAATCTCAGCAGCTGAAACTCACAGACAAATGAATCACATCCACATTTATGTCATTTAATATTTAACCTGAATTTAGGACAAAAATCTGCAAAATTAAACTGTTAAAAATCCCAAACGTGTCCTGAAGCTGCAGCTGTTTTTACTTTTTTAGGATTAATTCAGGAGTAAATTCTTTCTTCATTCAGAGAAACATAAAACTGTCCGTCTGCAAACACCTGTTTCACATCAGGAACGATTTAAACTTCAGCTCCAAAACGATTAAATCAGGAACAGGAGGCACAAAAGGAAACAGGCAGCAGCATTAAAAACATTTATTCAGCTTTAATTTATTACATTTAAAGTGAAAAATGTTTATTCCAGCGTCAGAATCTGGATTAAATCAGATTAACACTCACTTTAATTTTTCTTCTTTTGCTTTAAATTGATTTTTCTTTAATGCAACGATTTGAAACTGAGCAGCTGTGTTTTTTTTTCTCTGCATGAATCCAAAACCACATTAATCTGTTTACACACACACACACACACACACACACATGCAAACTTTAATTTAAGCTCATTTCTGCAGCAACAAAACCTGGAAATCTGTGATTTAAGCTCAGAAGTTGCAGCAGAGTTTGATGCATGATTTAAATGTTAAAAGAAGAAAAAAAAGAAAAAGTTTCAGGTTAAAATCTGTGCAGAAAGAAAAATGAAACAAACTCAGATTATTCTCTTAAATGTTTTAGAAGTTTCTCTGTTTTTCCTGTGACTTTACAGCTGCAGGTTTTTCAGATTAGATTAAAATAAAACGCAGATTGAACCGTTAGAAGAGGAAAAACGCTCTCGGTGAAAAGATAAATCTCTGACGCTCTGATTGAGACGTTTCCGCCGCCGCCGCCTCATAAATCAGCTCTGACATCACAAACCAACGACCAACAAAACCAACCGTACGGTTTCTCTTTGAAAAACGTCAAACAGGAGGGAAAAAAAACTCCAGAACGAGAGAAATAATTTGAGAGGGAAGAGATTTAACATCAGAAAATCTGTGAGTGTGGAGTTTTCAGAGATTAAAGCAGATTATCAGACGCTGAAACTGAAACTGGAGCTTTAAAACATCAGAAACAGAATCATAAATAAACAAAAAGAAGATTTTTCTGCTCTCACTTTGAGTTTTTCTTTACTCCAGATTAAAAACATGAAGCTTCGTCTCATGTTTCACAGAATAACTGAATAAACTTCTTTACATTGAAGAGGAAAAACCAGGAAACAGAGTGAGAGAATGAATCTTTTCTCACTTTCTGCTCAGATTAAACTCTGGATTTTAATCCCGTTAGAGACGTTTAAACATCATCTCCATCCTGAAACTAAAGGAAAATAAACTTTAATCTCATTTTTAAAGACAAAATGATTCATTGAGGTTTAAATTCAACGTTTTCACGAGGGACAGGAGACGCTTCATGGAATATAAATGTGGAATTTGTCGTTTTAGTCTTAATATGAGCCACATTTACCAAACAAGCCCAGAAAAATGTTTTATTTTATGTCATTTAAAGACAAAAAACGACGTCTGAATTGCTTGTGATGAGTGAAACAACTTTGCCAACGAGGAAAGAAAAAAGTTTCTTGTATTGAAACATTATTCTAAACTTGACAAGATAATTTTTTCTTACCCTAAAACACTTAAACTTAAAGATCAAATTTGACTTTAAAACGATTAAACTGAAGCTCAGAGTCAAAATGTGACGACTTCCTGCAACAATAACTGACGTTTTTACACAGAGAGGAAATAAATATTTACAGTTTAAAGAGCAGACGCAGAGATTTATGAATCTTATGTTTGTTATTTCATCATTACAGTTAATAATATTTATATTTCTGGTGATTTTTTTGGATGTTTCAGTTTGTTTTATTATTGTTATTTAGTCTTTTTCATCAAAGAAACATCATTAACTCTTAGATTTCTCTCTTAAAGTTATAAATATTGTTTAATAATTTCTGCTGTTCGAGGCTTAAACATGATGTTTTGTTCGACTGCAAGTTTATTTATTTCATGATTGAATTCAAAGACACCTGTATGGTTTTGATCTTATCTTCATCATTTAGACTTTTACATCAAAGAAACGTCACTAACTCTAAGATTTATCTCTTAAAAATGTAAATAATATTCAATATTCTTTGTTAACAGCTGATTCAAACTTCTCTGTCCGTGTTTAACTTTAATAAAAGTTCATTTCTGCTGCACAAAACTTCAAATTTAAGATTCAAATCTCAGAACTAAAGAGTCACGAGAGGAAAAAGTAGAAAATAAAATGTACACGTTAACGCTTCAGTTGCTCATATTTTTGTTTTATTTATATATTTTCAAGATGTTTGAAATGAAAGACAGAGAAATAACACTTTGATTTTAATATCTTTCATCCTGGTTTGGATATTTTTAATCATTTTTACAGTTTTATTATTTTTCTCAGAGAAAGTCTCGTCCGCTGACAGCGACGTTAGGGGAGACCGGGGACAGACGCACGTTTTCCCGTTTTTCCTCCGTCACTCAGACACGGTTTGGATTACACAAACCAAACTTTAATACAACAAACTTACATCTATCTGTTGTAAGTCAAACACATTTAAAGAGGATTATAGAAAATACTTTCTTCATGACTCACATTTTTAGGGTAAGAAGTCAGATGTTACGACCGACCGCGGCACAGAGACGATTTCAACGTGTCACAAATCAAATATATTTAAGTGTCAAACAAATGATCATAATCAAAAATGTAGTTTTTAATAATATAACAGTGTTTACGCTTGTTTATCAGCTTTGTAGCAGAAAAAAAAAAACATGTCGCAGCTGTCCCCGGTCTCCCCTACTTCATCCTTTTACTGAAAAACACGACTAAAAAAAAAAACAAAATTTAGAAATAAATTTAAGCACTTTTTGACTCAAACCCCCAAAATAAACCTTTGTATTTATAAAACAGAAAGTCACTGAATCAACAAACCAGGAAATAAAAGCAGAATAAAGTTTTACTGAACTCGTAAACAAAGAAACAAATTAACGTCAAACTCACAAAACCTGAAAACTTTTCTTCTTCATTTGGGTTAAAATAAAAAACCAGTGAAGATTTGAGAGATTAGAAATCAGGTTTGTTAAGTTTCCTGAGACGATGAAAAGTTTTCATGACGAGAGTTTTTGTCACTGAGTGTTTCACAAACACTGAGATTAAATCATCTGTGATTCTGATTGAGCTTCACGTCCAAAACTTTCTTCATAAACTCGACTTTTTCAGGTTTTTGTCGTCGTTCAAACACACGAAGACGAAAAACAACAAGAAGAGAAAATTTACGTCAGTTTCTCTGCAGCACGTCCAGATAATCTCAGCTCTCCAGGGATTAAAGCTTTTAGTTTACAAACACTTCATCTTCATCATCGTCATCATCATCAGTGAGACTTTAAACACAGTTAAAGGAGCATTACGTGTAAAAACAGTCTGATCTCAGAGTTTTCACGTGTGACAAGGAAAAAAGAAAATCTGCCACTGGAGTAAGAAAAAAGTTTAATGTATCTCAAGAAACTTGTTGAGCAGATTTTTCTGACCCATGTTTTATTTTACTCATTTCAAGCATTTCACACGTCATTTTTGTCCTGAAATACTTTAGAATGAGTCATTTTTCTGGACTGTAAAAGGAAATTAAAGCTCATATTGAGTCTTAATGTCTAATTAAAAGACTTTTTCTACTTAAAATAAAACAAGCACTCTCTTAGATTTCAGTGCTCTTCAGTGTAGATCAGTCATTTCCAACCTTTTCCATCTCAAGGCCAACTTTAAAGTCACAAAATATTTTATTAACCCAGCTCAGAGTCTTTACGATGCCTTCACAGGACACTTTTAGAAGTATATGAATATTTGAACATGTTTAACCTTTGGAATACGAAATGCAAGTGGGAGCAAAGAAACAAAATAAAACAAAAAAACACTCACCTTTAGATTTTCTGGCATCAACAAACCACTTATCAAATCCAAAACTTAGAAAAAAAACAGTGAAATTTGAAGATTCTCATGTTTCCCAGAGGACCTGAATGCATCATGAGTGACGTCAACAACATCGACTTCATTCTCGTGTCGTCTTTGAAAATTTACAGAGAATAAACTGTTTGCTGGAGCTCAATTCTGCAGAAAAACAAACCTTAAAGTGATCGAACTTTTCCGGGAATACTTTGGCGACCCACTTGCAAAACTTTGACGGCCGCCAGGGGGCCGCGACCTACAGGTTGGGAATCAGTGGCAGGAGGTTTTTCCCAAAGCGATAAACTTCAGTCTCCTCTCTCAAATAAGAAGAGTGATGATCGTGAACTGACGGACACGGCCAAAAACTTTTCTTGAAACTTCACATCAACAGAGTTTAATAATCATGAGGAAAAAAAAAACACAGAGCTGAAAACAATTTTTGAGGAAAAATCAAAATCAGGTCAGAAAACTGGGATTAAAAACATGTTTGATGTGAGTTTGAAGAACAAAATACTGAACTAAACCATCATTAAATCAATAAAACAGATCAATACTGAGTTTTTATAACTGTTTAGGTTGATTCATCATCCAATAATTTATATATTTACAGAAAACAGAGCAAAAATTTTAAATCCTGATCAGTTATTTCCCCAATTTATGTTCCTATGACTTCTCTTTCTTAAGTCTTAGAGAGAAAAAACACTCGTTACATTTCTGATTATGAAGTTTCAGGAGGTTTAAAGATAAACTTTTAAAATTATTTTTGTTTTACCCCTGAAAAAGTATTTTAGTTTTCCTTAAGAAGTTATATTAAAAAGTTTCAGAGTTCAAGAACAGATTCGCTCTGATTGAAGGATAAATAATTCATAAATAATCCAATAATGACGCATTTCAGCGGTACAGGAATGAGCAAACAGTTATTTATTTATCGTTTTGTTCTGTAGTTTTTCTCTTTTCACGGTGCAGCTGAAGTTTCCTGGAGACAAATCAGCTGTTTGTTATAAAATCGCAGAAAATAGAGAAAATTAAAATCACTGAGCAGAAACTGAAACGCTGAGTTTAAGGTTTGAAACCAGAGTTTTTTATTTCTGCAACGAGTTCAGGCGTCACCTGAGAGTTTATCTGCAGGTGTGAGAGGTCAAAGGTCAGGGCTGCATAACACCTGTGTGTTTGTGTGTGTGTGTGTGTGTGTGTGTGTGTGTGTCTTTATTTGATCTTTTTTAACCTGCACTGAAAAACTCCTGAAGTATAAAATCTATTTTTCCTGGAAGCAGCTGCAGAAATCTTCGACTGCAGACGTGAAACCGAACGAAACTCTGAGATGAAACGAATCAAAGCTTCGAAAAACATCAGATTTACACGAGAGAAAAAGTCGACTTTTTATACAGAAACACAAATTTCTCTGCAGCAAACCTGAACCTGAACGCCTCGTTCTCTCTGCTCTGAGAAAACTGAAATCTAATCAAGTGTTTGTGTCTTATTTTAAGTCAAAGTTTGTCTCATTTTTCTCAATATGAGCCTCATTCACCTGACAAGTCCAGGAAAACGTCTTATTTCGAGTTATTTAAAGACAAAAATGAGGTTTGAATTTCTGTAACAAGTCAAAAAAATCTGACAATAAGATAAAAAAAAACATTTCTTCTATTGAGACATTCACACTTTCTACTTTCAAGAAACTTCAGAAGTGGATTTTTCTTTTGTTTTTGACTTGTTACAAATAATTCAGATCTGATTTTTGTCTTTAAAAAACTTGAAATAAGACATTTTTATGACCTGGTCTGATGAATGTGGCTCAAATAAAGAGAAATAAGACAATTTTTACTAAAAATAAGACACAAACACTTGTTAAGGTTTCAGTTTTTTCAGTGAGTTTAGTCTGAAACTTCAGGGACAGTTTTCAGGAAAATCTAAAATCTAAACATGTGTTTGTTTTTCTTTCAGTGATAAAACGTCTTTTGAGTCTTAATATGAGCCACATTCACCTGATGAGTCAAGAAAAATGTTTTATTTAAAGATATTTAGAGACAAAAATGACGTCTGAATTGCCTGGAATGAGTAAAACGAATCCAACAGAGAAAGAAAAAAGTTTCTTGTATTGAAACATTTTTCTAAACTTGTAAAGAATTCTTCTCACCCTGTTGGAAGATTTTGTCTCTACTTGTTTCAAAGATTTCAGAAGTTTTTTGGCTTCATCAAAGTGAAAACACTCAAACTTAAAGATCAAATTTGACTTTAAAAAGATTAAACTGAAGCTCAGAGTCAAAATGTGACGACTTCCTGCAACAAGAACCGACGTTTTTACACAGAGAGGAAATAAATATTTACAGTTTAAAAAGCAGACGCAGAGATTTATGAATCTTATGTTTGTTATTCCATCATTACAGTTAATAATATTTATATTTCTGGGGATTTTTAGGATGTTTTAGTTTGTTTTCCAGAGATCAAACTCAATCACAAGCATCCAAATGTCGTTATTAAGACTCTTTCATCAAAGAAACATTATTAACTCTGAGGGTTTAAAGGTTTATTTCAAGTAATATTGTTTTATTAGTATTTCTGATCTTATTGGCAGATTTTTAACAGATTTCAGATTTTAGTTTTTCAGTTTATTTTTTCCTGTGCATGTGTTTTAGATTCTGTGAATAAGAATAAAAGATGAAACTCCCAAAACTGTGAGTTTCCTGAAAGAGAAATCTTCTGATTCAGACGTTAAAGTTTCAGAAACATTCATGAATAACTGAACGTGAAGGAAAATCTATAAACTAGATCACTCTGAAGTTTCTGAGAATAAAAACAGCTGAAAGTTTATTTGTGTTAAAAAGTTTCTGCAGGAGATAATTTCAGTGACGTTTGCACTAAAACGATGGGTTAAGAGCTTCATGGGGCTTTTATTTTGAAATATTTTCCCGCCAAACTCTTCCTCTTGTCTATATTTTCATCTGCAGCTCTTTGCATTTCGTTTTTAAAGACAAAATATTTCAAACACATTTGAGAAATAATAAGCTGGGATTTAAATTCCACATTTTCAGGAGTCATGAAGCTTTTTAGGACGAGAGTTTATACGGATAAACTGATCTGAGACTTTGTTTCTTAAATCTTTACTGAAAAATGAAGAGAGAGAGAGAAAAACAGTTTCTGACATCGACTTAAAAACACTTCAAACTTTATTTTCCTGTTTTAAAAATGCTTGACTGTTTGTTTTTTAGCTTCATATTCTGATGTTGAACAGGAAGTGAAACGACTCGTTTGTCGTGTTTGTGTGAAAACTGTGAATCATCTGCTGCAGTTTGAGACGTTTTTAGGAGGAAATCTGGATTATTTGGACTTTTTCAGAGGCAGAAGTGTAAGATGAGTGTGTGTGTGTGTGTGTGTGTGTGTGTGTGTGTGTGTGAGGTGAGCAGATTTCCCTGGACTCGCCCTGAGTCCCAGAAAAAGGTTTGAGATGTTGATCAGAGTGAGTGATCTTTTCCTCCACGCCCCGTCTTTGTGACGCTGGGGGTTAAAGAGGGGTGTGTGTGTGTGTGTGTGTGTGTGTGTGTGTGTGTGTGTGTGTGTGTGTGTGTGTTAGGGGGGTGTTATTAAGCCCAGGTTCCCAGGCTGGTGGTGGGGGGGGTTCAGGTAGAGTTTGGTTGAGGTGAATAATCGTCGACGGGGGGATTCCCCACCACGACGGCGGCGTCGTCATTCGTCATCGGCTCAATCATTGGGCGCTCCCCCGTGGCAGGGGGGAGGGAGGGGGGAGGGAGGGGGAGGAGGGGGAGGAGGGGGGGGTGGCAGTGATGGATGTGAGTGTGGAGAGACTTTTTATCAGAGAGCTGTAACTCATGACGACGGTCAGCTGAGGCCGCCAATCACTTCCTGTTTTTATCCCCCCCCGGTTTTCACATTTTTCTCCCTTTTCCTTGTGTTTACATAAAAACACTGAACTCGCCTCATTTTGTAGCATCATTTGTACTTTTGCACAAGAGAAATAAATATTTATCCTTTCATTAAAGCATGTAGCGAGGCAAAATTACGGAAGCCCAATTGCGCCATTTAGAAAATTAAAAAATGAATGAAAATAACTTTTTTGGCCAATTTTATTGCAAAGCTTTGAGATAAGAAGTTGAAACATTGATCCAAAAAGTCAAATAATAAGGTTATTGAGTAAAAAGTGGGATAATTTAAGTCAAATTTATGAGGAAAACATAGAAGTTATAAAATAAAAAAGTCAAATTTAGAGATAAAAAAAAATCCAAAATCATAAGATAAGTCAAAAGTCTGAGATAAAAAGTGACAATTTTGAGATGAGTAGTTGAAATTCTGATATATAAAAGTCAAATTATATGAAAAAATATGAGAATTGAAGTCAAAATTATGAGGGGAGAAACACAAAAAGAGATAAAAAGTCTAACTTGTAAGAAATTGATTTAAACCTATGAGAATAAAAAGTCAAAAATCTGAGATAAAAAGTCAAAATTTAGGTATAAAAAGTTGAAATTTTGATTGAAATGGTCAAATTGTAAGATAAATATGTTAAAAATTATGAGAATTGGAGTCGAAATTATAAGGAAAAAAACAAAAGTTTAAGATAAGTGGTCAAAAAATCTAAAATTAAAAGTCAAATTTATAGATAAAACATTAAAATTGTAAGAAAAGAAAGTAAAACAATTCTAATTATAGTCAAATTACAAGAAACTCAAGTCAAACTCATGAGAATAAAGAGTTGAAATCATGAGAAAATTTGACTTTTCATCTCATTAATTTGATGTTTTATCTCTAAATTTGACTAAAAAATATAAAAATAAACAAAGTCAGTTTTCCAGTTTTATATATTCAATGGTCAGAAATGGGCTTCCGTACATTATTCATGTTTCTTTTATATAAAATGTTCCTTCAAACAGTAAAAGAGAGTTTTAGATAAATGTTTGTTATGAAGCTGTTTGAGGATTTTTTTTTTTTTTTAATGATGTTAAAAAACGAACAGATGCTTCACTCGGTTACATAATTCCTCCTCCTCCTCCTTGTTTGTGTCGTTTTCTTGTTATCGTCTTCGCCGCGGCGCTCAAAGTGAAGTTGACTTGTGTAAATAAACGGTCGACACTCGAGCCGCGCTCCCTCTTCTGCTCGCGGCGTCTGGTCAACGTTCGGCTTAATCAGAAGCAGCGACCACAAAAAAAAAGAAAAAACCTGCAAACAATTAACCCTGAGCTGAGTCTGAGAGGCGCAGGTGACCACGGTAATGAGTGTGTGTGTGTGTGTGTGTGTGTGTGTGTGTGTGTGTGTGTGTGTGTGTGTGTGTGTGTGTGTGTGTGTGTGTGGCAGGAAACAGCTGAGTAGAGAAAACCTGCAGCTGCAGTCGTCGTCGCCGTCGTCGCTGTCGTCTCCATCCTGAGGCTGAAATATTAAAACATCACGACAAAACCTCAAAAAATAAATCTGCAGAAAGCGCCGAGCCAAAAGAGACACTGAAAACATGTGGAAACTCAGATTTACTGGGCCCTGAACGCACCGCGGGGAGCAGGGTTTGATGAATGAATGAGGAACAACCTTCAAGAACAAACTCCTTTAAATAAATCTGTTTTTACGGCTTCGTGAAGACGTGAAGTGCTTTACCTTTTTATTTTTAAAACTCAGAATTATGAAGGAGGGATAAATTATAACACACACATTCCTGAGTGAGAAAAACTCTGATTTACAGAGCCTTAAATGCACCACGCGGACCAGAGAGTAAAGAAATAATCGTTAAATTCCTCCAGAAAATCTGATTTTTGACTCAGTTTGTTAAAAATTCTGACGTTTGCGTCTTAATCTCTGACCTGATTTCATTTGTTCCTTTTTTTCAAACTCTGCCTCCATACGTCAGATTTAATCGACTGAATGAAAGCAGAGAACGTCAGATTTACAGGGCCCTGAATGCACCGCAGGGACCAGACGTTCCTGATGGAAAATGATTTTACAGATTTGACAGTTTGATGCACTGAGCTGCAGAAATTTAACATCCTTCACTGAAAGATTAACACCTGAGAATAAATCAAAGCACATTCAGGAATCAGATTAAAACAAACCTCTTTAATAAATCTGCATTTTTAAAACTTAATAACGAAATAAACCGACTCTGCTCCGAATTTACTGATGTTTTTACTTTACCAAACGTCTCTCACAGAATTTCGAAGCCTTTTCTCTCTGAATATCTAGAATTAAAACATTTTTCTGGACTTTGTGGTTGAATTAGATTTTAATGTTTGCAGTGAAACATTCCTCAAACGCTCAGATTTACAGGATCCTGAATGCACCACAGTGAGCAGCGTGTGATGACTCTGACAGAAGAAGTTTTATCCTTTTAGGAAACTGAGGAATTTCACAGGTTTTACTGGAGGATTAACACAAGCAGAGGAATCTGCTGAATTCTCTTTTTTTAAACTTTTATTTTCTTAAATAAATCTTTTTTTCTTCATCCATGAAGCGTCTGTGGAAGACGATCAGAGTCACTGTAAAACAAAATGTTTGGCAGGTCGAGCAGTAAAAAGACTTTCTGATTTTTCCGAATACAATTTGGACGACAGGTTGTGGAAAAAAAACAACTTTTAGCCCATTTATTCCTGAGTGAATCTTACTGAGTATATAAAACTAAATAAAACATCTTTTTTTATCCCTACAGTTCAGAGAACTCTAACAAAAAAAGTCAGAATTCAAGAATCTTTCCTTTTTCCCTCCAAATTGTGGAATTCTGTGTTTTTCTTCCCCAGTTCTAACGTTGATGTTCTGAGCTGAACTTTAGGATTCTAAGACTTCCAGAAAAAAAAAAGTCAGAACTCTAAAATCTTGCCTTTTTTTTTCTCAGAATTCCAGAGTTCAGTTCAGAACTGGGGAAGAAAAACACAGAATCCTAGAGTTCTGTTATTCTTTTTTTTATTTCAGATTTGTAACGTTCATTTCAAAATTCTGGAATTCGAGGATGAAAAATTCAAGATTCTAGAATTCTGACTTATTTTTTTTCTAATTTATTTATTGATTACGAAAAGTCTCAGAAATCCAGTGTGTAGCTCAGAACATTTACATTAGAACTGGAGAAGAAAAACAGAGAATTCTAGGATTCTGGTATTGTTTTTTTTCTTGAAGGTTTGTTTGTGACTTTTATCTCAAAATTCTGGAATTTGGAGGCAAAAAAAGGACAAAATTCTAGAATTTTGACTTTTTTTTTTTTTTTTTTGCAGAAGTCTCAGAATCCCAGAGTTCAGATCAGAACATTAACGTCAGAATTAAGGATGAAAAAAAATGTGAATGTTCTGTTATTGTTGATTTTCTTGCAGATTTGTGGCTTTTATCTCAGAATTACGTAATTCTACCGACCCCCTAAAGGGACAAGAAAAGGTTAAAAAAATAAGAATAATTTCACGTGCACACTTCAAACTTTTGCGTGCTCTCTAGAAACTTTTACGCGTGAAAGTTTTAGGTGCTCACCTGAAACCATAGTGCGCACCAGAAATGCTTCAGATGAACACCTGACAGAGTTAGTGCGTGCGCATCATCACCTGTACGACCACGTCTGTTTCCACGTAAAGGATTCACTGCTTTGGATCGTGTGTTTGATTTTTGCTTCAAACATCTGACCAGCTCTGTGGTTATCGTTGGATGTTCACAAAATGTCACCAAAAACTTTAAGTTAAGCACCAGAAAAGGTTTCAGGTGAGCACGTGAAAGTTTCAGGTGTGCATGTGAAATTATTATTTTTTTTTTTTTTACCTTTTCTTGTCCCTTTAGGGCCACAAATCTGCAAGAAAATCAACAATAACAGAACATTCACATTTTTTTCATCCTTAATTCTGACGTTAATGTTCTGAGCTGAACTCTGGGATTCTGAGACTTCTGCAAAAAAAAAAAGAAAAAAAAAAAGTCAAAATTCTAGAATTTTTCCTTTTTTTTTGCCTCCAAATTCCGGAATTCTGAGATAAACGTCACAAACAAACCTTCAAGAAGAAGACAATAACAGGCTTCTAGAATTCTCTGTTTTTCTTCTCCAGTTCTAATGTAAATGTTCTGAGCTACACACTGGATTTCTAAGACTTTTTGTGATCGATAAATAAATTAGAAAAAAAAAAGTCAGAATTCTAGAATCTTGAATTTTTCATCCTCGAATTCCAGAATTTTGAAATGAACGTTACAAATCTGAAAGAAAAAAAGAATAACAGAACTCTAGGATTCTGTGTTTTTCTTCCCCTGTTCTGAGCTAAACTCTGGAATTCTGAGACTTCTGCAAAAAAAAGTCAAAATTCTAGAATCTTTCCTTTTTTGCCCCCGAATTCCAGAATTCTGAGATAAACGTCACAAACAAACCTTCAAAGAAAAAGACAATAACAGAATTCTAGAATTCTCTGCTTGCTCCTTCTCTGCTTTGATGTAAATGTTCTGAACTGAACTTCTGGAATATAAGACTTTTGTTATGAATAAAAAAAATAAGTCAGAATTTTAGAATCTTGAATTTTTCATCCTCGAATTCTAGAATTTTGAGGAGAACATAACAAATCTGAAAAAAAAAACAATAACAGGGTTCTAAAATTCCTTTTTTAATCTTCCCCAGCTCTGAACTGAACTTTGGGAATTCTAAGACTTCTGGGAAAAATAGTCAGAATCTTAGAATCTTGAATTTTTCATCCTTGAATTCCAGAATTTTGAAATGAACGTTACAAATCTGAAAGAAAGAAAGAATAACAGAACTCTAGGATTCTGTGTTTTTCTTCCCCAGTTCTGAAATGAACTTTGGGATTTCTAAGACTTCTGGGAAAAAAAGTCAGAATTCTAGAATCTTTCCCGTTTTTCCCTCCGAATTCCGGAATTCCAAGATGAACGTCACAAACCTTCAAGACGAAAACAATACCAGAATTCTAGAATTCTCTTTTTTTCCTCCCCAAGTTCCGATGTTAATGTTCTGAACTGAACTTCTGGATTTCGAAGACTTTTGTAAACAATAAATAAATAAATAAAAAGTCAGAATTCTAGAATCTTGAATTTTTCACCCTCGAATTAGAACATTATAAACCTCCAAGAAAAAGCAATAACAGAATTCTAGTATTCCGTGTTTTTCTTCCCCAGGGTTCTGAGACTTCTGTTAGAAAAAAAAAAGTTCAGAATTCCAGAATCTGGCCTATTTTCTCTCCGAATTCCGGAATTCCGAGATGAACGTCACAAATCTGACAGAAAATAAACAATAACAGAATTCTAGAATTTTAAACTTTTTTTCTCGAAGGTCTCAGAACGCTAAAAGGAAGTTTTTTTTTTCTCAGCCTTTATCGTTTTTTTAAAATGTTTTTCTGTACGTCAGTAATCAAGAGGAGCAAAGTTTATAATTTAGAGAGATTATGTCAAACAAGACGCTCAGATTTACGGTGGCCTGAACGCATCACAGGAGCTCGAGTTGGATCAGAACAATGAAACAAAAAACACTTTTCGTCTTTTTGTTAGAATCAATGAAACTTTTATCACTTTAACTTCATGTGAAAAATAAGTTGTTGTGCATCTTTTAAAGTGACGTTAAACATCAAGTTTAGCTCAGACAGAGATGAGTTTGATGTTAGTTTCTACTTAAATAAAGAAAAATGAAGCTGTTTGAAAACTTTCTAACTTCAAAATCTTTGTTTCATGAAGTGAAGGTGAATGTGTGACTTTACTGAGCAGCAGGTGTGAACTTTAGACGTTAAAGTATGAACATGTGTCATTTTGTTATTCCTAGTGTTTATTTTTTGTGACATAGAATTTGAAAGAGCAGAAACAAAACGCTGAAGGTCAGATTATAACCCTGCTCAGATTATAATCCCGTCAGATTAAAACCTGTTTCCTCACACTCTGAACAGGACGAAGAGCGCACTAATTAGCACACACACTCTCTCAAACACAGGCAGAGTGTGTGAGGAGTGTGTGTGTGTGAAGCCCCTCAGTCTAAAGACTAATTTGTTGGTAATTGCAGCCTGACAGGAGCAGCCATTCCAGCATCGAGCTGCCGCCGCCGCCGTCGCCGTTTTCCCCGAGCCGCTCGCCCTAATTAGGAATGACACACACGATTAAGGTGCACAAATGGAAATCAGTCAGCGGACGCTTCCTCCACAGACCACAGCGGCAGAAACCTCCCACAATGCATCTGTGACAGAGGGAGTCATGAAACCTGTTATCTGTAACTGAACTGATGTGGAGAAAAACGAAGGTCCTTGAACGCAACACGACGACAACGAGGAGTAAAATCAGGGAGTTTCAACAAAAAAAGAGGATAATTAAAATATTTATCAATGAAGACAGGAACAGGGCAAGCAGTGATGTAACACACACACACACACACACACACACACACACACACACTCACACACACACACACACACACACACACACACACACACACACACACACACACACACACACACACACACACACACACACACACAGCTCGGCCTTCTGTCGTCTCACCATGCTTCAGCCTGCAGTCATTAGTTCATATTACACGGCTAATAGGAGCCAAACAAACAGGTGTGTGTGTGTGTGTGTGTGTGTGTGTGAGAGAGAGTGTGTGTGTGTGTGTGTGTGTAGATGTGTGCATGTATAATTGTTCAGTCTTGCATAAATCTACACACACACACTGACACACACGGCGCTGTACATGAAGAATATCTGAATATTTTAACCCACAAAACTTCCACTGCTATTTGAGAAGAAGTCTGTGTGTGTGTGTGTGTGTGTGTGTGTGTGTGTGTGTGTGTGTGTGTGTGTGTGTGTGTGTGTGTGTGTGTACTAATTACACTGCTTGGTTCTGCTGGACACATTTACACCTGGTGTGTGTGAACATTCAAAGCGAGAAAACAAAGAGGAGTGTGTCGTCGAAATGTCACGGTGTGTGTTTCATGTTTTTTTTTTATTCTTAATTTTTAGCGTTTAAATTTCCGGTGTATTAAAAGTTAACGTTATAAATAAAGTTAATATATATATTTTTATTTACAGTCAGTCTCAGTTTTGGCTCAGTGAGGTAAACAGTCTTTTCAAACATCATTAACAAACTGTGGCTCCAGCTGACCGTCAGTCATGTGACCTGCCGGACCGATTACGCAACAGAGCAGAGCCGGAGCGCAGACGCATTTCAGGCTTAATGAGAGGGAAACTGTGAGTTTAAAAACTGATCAGATGAGAGTTTGTAGATGAATTTATCGGACTCAAAGGGACCAAAACAGCAAGTTTACACCAAACTTTTACATCACACAGAGATTACAGTAAGTGTGTGTGTGTGTGTGTGTGTGTGTGTGTGTGTGTGTGTGTGTGAGAATAAGTTTGCTGTGTCCAAATGAATCAGATTTAAACGTCTCCTTGTTATTTGATTAACATCTCGGCAGTGAGCCAGTCAGCTTTGGGAAGTGTGTGTGTTTAAGGATCTGTGTGTGTGTGTGTGTGCGTGTGAGTGTGTGTGTGTGTGTGAGTGTGTGTGTACTGTACGGCTCATTAGGCCGGTGTGTGTGTGTTTGTGTGTGTGTGTCAGTCTGCAGGCCACGCTGGTTAAAGACTCAAACAGCGGTCACACTCCATCTCCTGTTTGATTAATGTCATGGTGTGTGTGTGTGTGTGTGTGTGTGTGTGTGTGTGTGTGTGTGTGTGTGTGTGTGTGTGTGTGGTAGCACCCTGCTCTTTGCAGCCAGTCTCTGTTGGTGTTTCAGGAAGAGTGTTTTAATATCTGGACGTCAGATTGATACAGTTTTATAAAGTTTATGTTTAATCTGGGTTCACATGCGTCTCTGTTTTCATGATCAGCTGTTTCCTCTCTGACATCATCATCTTCATCAGTGCGTCATTAACCTGACGTCATGTTTCCAGGCCATAATCATCAACTTATGCCCCCCCCCCTCTGAGTGTGTCAGGACTTTAGAGTCAAGATTGACCCCAAAAACTTTAGTCTGAGTCTGAGGAGAAAGATCCAGTCGTGGTTGTTATTAAAGATCAGTTTTGTGATTCATCCTTCATTCATCAGTTTGGAGCAAGTTTCCTGAGCCTTTGTAGCTCACACATCCCCAAAACATCAGTGATCCACCTCCGTGTTTCACAGTAGGAATGGTGGACCTTTCATCATAGGCCTTGTTGACTCCTCTCCAAATGGAACAATGTTTATGGTTGTGGACAAAAAGTTCACTTTTGCTCTCATCACTCCAAATGACTTTGTTCCAGAAGTTTTGAGGCTTGTCTCTGTGCTGTTTGGCGTATTGTAAGCAGGAAACTTTGTGGCATTTGTGTAGAAATGTCTTTCTTCAGCCCATTTTTCCTCAAGTGCCTCCTTATTGTGCATCTTGAAACAGCCAGACCACATTCTTTCAGAGAGTCCTGTATTTCAGCTGAAAAAAAGTCAAAACTGTCAGATAAAAAGTTGAAATTTGAGGAAAGGAGTCAAAATTGTGAGAAAATAGTCAGAATTTGAAGTTCAAAAGTTCAAAATTATGAGGTAAAAATGAGGGATATTTTGGGTAAAAGGTCAAAAATTTCGGGAAGTTGAAATCCTGTTTATAAGGTCAAATCTACAAGAAAAATAAAGTAAGAATTATGAAATAAAACTTGGGGTTTTAAGTTGAAAAACATCCAATTTTGATGTTGGAAAGTCAAAAGTTTTGGATCAAAGCAGAATCTAAAGATAAAACAGTTAAAAATTTGGGATAATGGAGCTGAAATGTTGAGATAACAGGTCAAAAATATGAGACAAAATGTCAAAATTCTCAGATAAGATTTATAAAATTTTGAGATTATGAAATCAAAGTTTGAGGTAAAAAAGCGGAAATTTTGAGAAAAATGTCCAGAGACCACATTCTTTCAGAGAGTCCTGTATTTCAGCTGAAGTTATTTGTGGGTTTTTCTTTGCATCCAGAACAATTTTCCTGTCAGCTGACATTCGATTTTTAGAGTTTAATTACTGAGGATACTTGTCAGGACGGTTGCACCACCTGACATTTTGGGGGTTTGAGGAACCAAAACACAAAAAAACATGTTATATTTTAATAGTTTAAAGATGTGTTCAAATAACACAGGTTTCATAGAATAAAGAAATACATGTGATGAAATACTCAATTCATGATGGAAGGAAATATTGCACTCAGACACAAAAAAAGGGGACGTCACCTCATTGACCCATATGTATGAAATTTACTACATTAACCACAAAGAGACTCTTCAGCTATTGGGTGGAGTCGTTTATTGTAACAAACAAAAATGTTTAGATTCTTTTTTCTTGTTGGGGAAGTTAAAGGGTTGAACGTCAGCGCAGAAATCTGAGAGAGAAAAAGATCAACCAAACGTACGAGCAGATAATTCCTGTGTGTGTTTAAGTGTGTGTGTGTGTGTTTAAGTGTGTGTGTGAGATATGAACCGACAGCAGCGGCTTCTCGCTCAGTAATTGTTTGCAGAGTGCTCGACACGACTCCCGCTGACCTTTAATTTCAGGCTTTGTGATGAAACGTGCAGATCGCCGGCCCTCGTTTGCCTCCCTGTGTTTGTTCTCTCTCAGTGTGTGAGTGTGTGTGTGTGTGTGTGTGTGTGTGTGTGTGTGTGTGTGTGTGTGTGTGTGAGTGTGTGTGTGTGTTATTTTCCTCCTCTCTGCCTGTTGGCGTGTGATTTACACTCCGGGCATGTTCGAGCGCGCCGTGTGCCATCGATACTGTTTTTATTACACCTTGTGCCAAGTGCTAACAGCCGGATACGAGGCGCAGCGACGAGTGGCTGCAGCACAATTAGCATAATTGAAATAATAATAATGCTAACGAGCTTTCTGAGTGGAGGCAGAGCAGAGAGGAGAGGCTGAGCGCCGGTGGCGGCGGCGGCGGCGGCGGTGGCGATGTGCTGTCTGGATAGCGTTGTGTGTAATTGGGATAATGGGCTGGTTTAGTGGTGAAAGTGATGCTTGTGATGAAACAGGTGCCAAATCCAGTTTGTTGGTCTCTGTTTGTGTTCAAAGCCGCGTTTGTGTCGCGGCGTCGTCTCCTGAGGTTTCTGCACAAATAAAAGTGAAACAATAAGAATCAAAGAGGCTCTAATCCCCAAAAATGACACGATAAAAACTGAAACAGGACTGTGACACTTCTGATTGTTTGTTTGGAGGCAGGTTTCACTCCAACTCGTCAGGTTTTTCAACCTCACACTGAAAGTCATGAATTAAAAAAAGCTGAATTCTACCAGATCTGCCTCGAGTACGTCTCCGCTCTTTTGTTGGGCTGTTTCTCTTCTTATGGCTTCATATAGGACAAGGTTTGTTTTCTTCTCATGAAAACGTCCAGAAAAGTCTTCAACTCACTTTGACTCTGAACAACAAACAGCTTCACCTCAAAAACTGAAATCTAAGCAAGTCATTCTGTCTTATTTGTAGTAAAAATTGTCTTATTGTTCTTAATTTGAGTCACATTCACCAGACCAGGTCATAAAAATGTCTTATTTCAAGTTTTTTAAAGACAAAAATGAGGTGTAAATTGCTTGTAACAAGTCTTAAAACAAGAATCTTTTATCTTATCCCATTGGCTGATTTTTTTTTACTTGTTACAAGCAATTGATGCCTCATTTTTGTCTTTAAAAAACTTGAAATGAGACATTTTTATGACCTTGTCTAGTAAATGTGGCTCGAATCAAGAATAGTGAGACACATTTGACTAAAAATAAGACAGACTGACTTGCTTAGATTTCAGTTTTTGCAGTGTTTAGTCTTTGTTTTGGCTCCAAAAAGGAAACTTTTGTTTATTGTAGCAACCATGAGAGATATTTTGCATGTGTTTTGGTTCCCAGGATCTTAGTTTAGCACTTTTTTGGCAACAAAGATGCCACTTTTGTGTATTCTTTCTCCAAAGAGGACACTTTTGCACATATTTTGGCTCCCAAGAGGAAACTTAAATTTGCAGTATCATGGCTAAGAGTGAACGTTTGTGTAGTTCTGCTCCCAAGTGGGCACCTAAAACTGTAATTTAGCTCTGAAGAAGGCACATAAACCTTTGTTTTGGCTCCAAAGAAGGTTACTAAACATGTGTTTTGGTTCACAGGATTTCAGTTTGGCATTTTTTTGGCTCCTAAGAAATTATTCATGAGTGTACTGGCTCCTAAGAGACGACTTTTTTACTGTGTTTTGGCTCCGAAAGCTGCTTAAATATGCAGTTTTGTGGCCAAGATGGTACTTTTGTGTACTTCTGCTCCTGAGAGGGCGTTTTAGCAAATTTTGGCTCCACAGTGGGCACTTAAACATGTTTTATGGCTTTAAAGAAGACACTTTCACAGCAAAAACTGAAATCTAAGCAAGTCATTCTGTCTTATTTGTAGTAAAAATTATCTTATTGTTCTTAATTTGAGCCACATTCACCAGACCAGGTCATAAAAATGTCTTATTTCAAGTTTTTAAAGACAAAAATGAGGTGAAAATTGTTTGTAACAAGTCAAAAAAAAAGTTTTTGAAATTAGAAAGATGTGAAGAAACTTTTTTCTTTTCCCATCGGTAGATTTTTTCTGACTTGTTATAAACAATTCAGACCTTGTTTTTGTCTTTAACTAACATGAAATAAGACATTTTCCTGAACTCATCAGTAGAATGTGGCTCATATCAAGAAAAATAAGACAAATTTAACTAAAAATAAGACATAATGACTTGATTAGATTTCAGTTTTTGCAGTGTGTGTTTTACAGGTCTGCAAATGTGATTCTAATTCGGTCAGAATCAGACAAACTTCTGCAGACTCATGTTTTAATTTTTGGGGTTGTGATAACACTTCATTATCAGTCTGCATCATCTCGACTACAAAATATATTTCAACTTGAATTTCTTCGTCTAAATTAATCAGTAATGCAGCGTGACAACCAGCTCAGCCCCTCCCTGCTGTTTAGTAAAGCTGCAGCTTCAACAGAAGTCAAGTCCAGGCTTCACAAAACTCAAGACTTCAAACAACCACTTAGAGAAGTTAAGTTAGAATAATACAGTTTAAATAAATGAAAATGAAGTGTGAACATACACTGCAAAAACAGAAATCTAAGCAAGTCATTCTGTCTTATTTGTAGTAAAAATGGTCTCATTGTTCTTAATTTGAGCCACATTCACCAGACCAGGTCATAAAAATGTCTTATTGTAAAAAAAAATCAGCCAATGGGATAAGACGAATTCACCCGGGAAGTTTCTTGAAATTAGAAAGATGTCTTAAAACAAGAATCTTTTATCTCATCCCATTGGCTGAGTTTTTTTTTTTTTTTTAAATCATGGGATAAATAAAGTCAAACTTTGGGGTTTAAAGTAAAATAATGAGATAAAAGTCAAAAAATTGAGGAAAACATTTAAAATTGTGGAATAAATAAACTCAAATGTTGTGTTTTAAACTCAAAACAACAAGATAACAAGTCAAAAGTTTGTGTTTCAGTCAAAATTTTAATGGAAAACAACATGTTAAGTCAATCCAGTCCAAATTATGAGGATAGAAAAGTCAAGACCATGAGATTTAGAGTCATAATTATGAAGAAAAGAATCTGAATAATGAGATAAAAAGTCAGAAATTTGAGGTAGAAAGTCAAAATACTTAGATATAAAGTCAAGATTGATAAATGAGCCATAAGACGAATTCACCCGGGAAGTTTCTTGAAATTAGAAAGATGTTTAAAACAAGAATCTTTTATCTTATCCCATTGGCAGATTTTTTTTTTTTTACTTGTTACAAGCAATTTACACGTCATTTTTGTCTTCAAATAACTTGAAATAAGACATTTTCCTGGACTTTTCAGTAGAATGTGGCTCATATCAAGAATAATAAGACTCTTGACTTTTAAAAATGATGTAGTGTAAAATATTCCTAATTGTGTCAAGTTAAATACAATAAAATGTAAAACAATTCAAAACAAAATTCAATAATCCCAAGGAAAAAATGATTTTTCCAACAGTCTCACACTAAATAAAAAGTCTACGTTTTGAAATGAAGGCAATGTTTGTGATAAAAAGTTGAAATTTGGATATAGAAAGTCAAAATTCTAAGATTTAAGTTGAAATTATAAGAAATAAATACAGAGGCTAAAAAATAAAAAGCACATTTTTCAATAAGTTGTAGAATTTTGACTCTTCTCAAAACCGAACACCTATTCCTGCTTTTTCTGAACTGGACTTTTTAAATAGTATTTTTAGTCTTAAAAACTGAAGAACAGAAAGAGCTATCTTTGACTCTTAACTTTTAAAATGATGTAGTGCAAAATATCCTTAATTGTGTCAAGTTAAATAAAATAAAATCAACAACAATCTCAATGAAAAAAGTATTTTTCCAACAGTCTCTCACTCAAAGACAGGTGTGTGTGAAACAGCTGATATAACAGATCCTGGGTCAGTCAGGAGCAGGAAAAAAATCACAGCTTTAACGATCACATGATCACAATGTTTGAAATCACGATTTCGATCAGAAAACGATAAATCGTTCAGCTCTACTCTAGAGTGGCATTTTCATAAAACGCTGTTTCTCGTGTTCTCGTGTAAATGCAGAGTTTTCAGGTGAAACGCTGACGTCACGCTCAGCTTTGCACATGTGCAGTAAACCTCCACAGTGCTATGCTTAAACCAAACAACAACAACAACAACAACAACAACAACAACAACAACAACAGTTTCCTACTGTTTCCTTCTTCTGCTGCTGAATCTACTGCCTGACTTCTACTAAAATCTGCATTTATTTAACTTATTCTTCAATCAGAGAAAAAGTTTTTAGTCCAAACTCCAGATGATCAGCTCACCTCTTCTTCAGCCTCTAACTGGTTTCACTGGTTCCCAACCTTTTCTACTTCAGGGCACTCTTTAATTTTCTGTATACGGCCTTTTTAAAACCCCATTTGTAACAATGACCCCCCCAAAAAATGCAATAAAACCCAAAGTGTGATAACTGGTCAATAGTGTAACACATATCAAGCCGAAAACGTCATAACTTTTTGCCCGAAATATGACCCCCTCCTTAAACTACGGAAGAGGATTAGGGCCACTGAGAAAAAAAAAAAATCCCCCCCAAAAAAAGTCAGAATTCTGAGAAATAAGTCAGAATTTTTTTCTCAGAATTCTGACTTTTTTTTTTTGGATTTTTTTTTTTTCTCAGTGGCCCTAATCCTCTTCCGTATTAAACTGACGCCTTTATGCATCATAGTTTTTTTTTGTTCTTTATCAAAGTTTTACGATAAACTGGCTCCTCCTCCAGCGTCTTTCTCTCACAAAAACCTGCTCAGGTTTTTTTACAAACATTTTGCAGACGATGCTGTGATGTTCATCTGTATCTCTGCTCTTTGTTTCTGTGCCGTGTTGTTGTTCCCAGCCTCAGAAACAGAAACAGATAAAAACAGATGCTTGTGTCTGTTTTTTTCCTCCTCCTCCTCACAGGAAGTCATTGAACATCTCTGAAAGTGTTGAAAGCTGCCGCGCCGTCATCCCTCTGCTGCTATTTTCTGTTTTTACACCGTCGTCTTTTCTGACACGTTGCTCCCAGTGAGCCGGCTTTAAAACTCACACACCTGAGCTGCACCTCCTCCTCCTCCTCCTGCACGCTCTCCTCGCTGCCGCCATCGCCGCCGTCCACCCAGTCGCAAGAATTAGCTCCCAACAAACCGGCCTACAAATGAGGCATTAAGCATGGGTAATGGGGGTGCAGAAAGGTCACGGCTGTATTAATCTGCCGTCTGGGGAAAACACCTCTGAGCCCAGAAACGCAGACGGAGAGAGAGCGGGCCGCTTTCCAAAAACAAACCCAGAGCTCCGATAAATATTTATCAGCGCCCGGGCCATCATATTGATCATAAAGTGTTTTAGGAAACAAAACAAGCGGGAAAATGAGATTGATGTAAAAATATTCGGCTGCTGCTTTGAGCGTTTCCCCCTCGGACGGCGCGGCGAGCGTCTGCAGCTCCGAGCGGAGGTCGCTTCCTGCAGAAACATCGATTTTATTTCAGGATCAGGATTTCCATCCTCCGCTCCACGAACCAAAGAGAGAAAATGAAGAGGTTTACCAACGCTGCAACAGTTTTATAGACACAAACATGAGAACAAAACATGAAAATTCATCTTAAAGTAACAGTAAACACTGAGCTGCATGAACATACAAGAAAATTCAGTAAACAACAACAACAGGAGACGGATAAACAAAGAGCCGTCATCTCCTTTTATTCTTTTATTTTCTTGAATAAATCTTTTTTCTTTATCCATGAAGCGTCTGTGGAAGAAGATCAGAGTCATTGTAAAGCAAAATGTTGAGCAAATCGACGGCTAAAAAGACATTCTGCCTTTTTGAAACTCTGAATTTGATAAAACCGAATTTAATTTGGACAACAGGTTGTGAAAACAAACTTTTATCTGAGTGAATCTTACAGAAAATATCCCTCTTATCTCTACAGTGCAGACAACTCTAACAAAAAATCTAGAATTCAGACTTTTTTTCTTCCTTAATTCTGAGATTAATGTTCTGAAATCTGATATCCCCTGAAAAAAAAGTCAGGATTCTAGATTTGTGAATTAAAGGCAGCATTAATGCTGAAAGGTACAAACAGGTTTTGGAGCAACATCTGCTGCCAGATTATTTCCCTGATTATTTCAGCAAGACATTGGGCCTTGTTCACAAAACGTTCGTACGCACAAATTTGTGCCTAAATCATTCGTACGAATGTTTGATGCACAAACCTGTGATTCATCAAAGTTTTCTTACCTGAATTTCTTCTTACTTTGTGAACAAATGTAGAACCTCCTCAGACCATGAGTACGCACAAATAATGAACGATCAGCTGTTTATATAACTTAAAACACAGACTCTTTTCACTAAAAACATAACATTTAAAACTACTTTCAGTAAAATAAAAAAGCCTTTAATAGAATTCATGAATAAAAACTGTGCATTGGCTAAATTTATTAAATAACCATGAACTGACACATTTTCGTCTTCATCATGTTTATAATATTGAATCTTAGATTAAATACTTGGTTTAGATTAAAAATATAATCATGTACAGATCAGAATGTCACATTATTTTGTGTCAGATGAATCGTCAACTACAGTGTCATGTTGATTAAATCGTCGACTGCTCCGACAAACAGTTTCTTTTTTTTTTTTAAACAATAAAGTTTATTTCCATTTTTTCATTTAAGAACAGCAAATACAGAAAAGAAAAGTAACATGAAAATTAAAAAAACAGATACAAGACAAAAAAAACATCAAAAACGTTGCCAGGTCTGAAATGTTCAGAGTTGCCGAGGAGTTTAACAGTCGTAGGTTTTGTTCAGTATTTTCATAAATTAATGTTCTGATGAAATGTTAAATGGTTCTGTTTTCGCAGACACCCTCCACCTCAACTATTCCAAAATAAAGTGTCAATTTTTCCCATCTTGAAATATACAAATCTCTTCTTAATCTTAACAAAAAAGTCATTTTTTCCATTTCATGAATTTCTTTTATAATTTCTATCCAATTTTGTAATGTGGGTGCATCCGCCTGTAGCCATTTACAGGTGATAGCTTTCTTAGCAGACAAACAGTTTCATAAAGTTGTGCAAACTGAATGAAGACGTAAAATAATTTGCTTCTTCTTATGATTTTGAACATTTTCTGAGTAAATGACGCACACACAGCTCAGCTGTTCACTCAGATTTATTTACCTGTTTGTAAAAATATCCAGCAGCTGTTTTAATGTGTTATTTATGTTACGGATACACGGTACGATCTCCCTCACAGCACCAGGAGAATCAGCTGATCATTTATCTCCGGTCAGGACGAGCGTCTGCAGACGAGTCTCTGAGACACCGAGAGAACGAGCTGTGAGGTTGATGCTGATGATGAGGACCTAAAGGAAGACTGCTCCTCCTTCTGAACCTCTGAACAGATGTCCTTATATGGATGAATTGGGGCGTGGTTTATGTTAATTTCAGGATGCAGGAACGCGCCTGTGGATTTAGAATGATTATGATTCACGTCATGAATCCGACGGTGATTTTGCGTATTTTCTCATTTCGTGCGGGGAGTAAGAACATTTCTACGCTTTTATTCGTGAATGAGGCCAAATGAAACCAAGACACATTCTGCTCCTGTTACAACAGCGTGGCTCCGTAGTAGAAGAGTGCAGCTACTACACTGACCTGCCTGCAGGAAGAACAAAATACAACAACAGAGATCCAAGAATGTGAAAGAATTCCAGCTCTAATGTTTTGATAAAAGCATGAATGAGTTTCTTGTGTCTGTAAATAAACCTGAGCTTTTATTTTGAAGGCCCAGCTCGTAGAGAATCCACAGTTTGTGTCTCACCTGGATTGTTTTTTCCTTCTTTCCTCTGCTTGACTCTCTGGTCTCTCTCTGGTTTCAGCGGCGTGGGTTTGGCCCGAGCTCATTTCGAGAAGCAGCCGCCGTCCAACCTGAGGAAATCCAACTTCTTCCACTTTGTCCTGGCGCTTTACGACCGTCAGGGTCAGCCCGTGGAGATCGAGAGGACTTCCTACATCGACTTTGTGGAAAAAGATAAGGTGAGGACACATTTACACACACACATCGACCTCACATTGACTTCAAACAGCCCTGAAATTAATAAACAACCATTTTCAGATGGATGAATAAAAACAAGCGATGCATAAGAATGAAAAAAGAAATTTTAACTCTTTATAATGAGGTTGAAAATCTAAAATATGAGATAGAAAGATGATATTGCAAGATAGCAACCATTTTATAAGAAGCAAAAAGTCAAAGGATAAAACAAAACAAAGAAGGTTGAAAAGAAAGTTTCAACAATAAGATAAATTTACGAGAGGGAAGTCAAAATAAGATATTATGTTCAAGTAGAGAGTTAAAAAATTATCAGAAAGTTGATTTTTTCTTTTAAATGAGCCACAAATGTGACACAAAAAGTAAAATAATGAGGATGAAAAACATTTTTTTAGAGGGAGAATTTGGAAGTGTCTTCGAAATACAAGTTAAAAACGAAAATTAAAACAAGAAAAAGGTAAAATATAACTGCTCTGTATTTCTTTTATTATGGATAAAAAGTCAAAATTATCAAAGAAAATCCAAATTAAGTCATTAAAAAGTCAAAAGTCATGAAAGTAAACATCAAAATAAAGAAATTAGAATGTAAAATAATGAGACAACAGGTCATTTTTGAGAATAAACTGAAAATAATGCCATTATTCTTCATATTTATACAACTTAAAGTTAATATTTAGAGACAGAAAGTCATTACAATGAGATGAAATGTTAAAACTATGAGATGATGGAGTCTGTTGTGTTGGTCAGAAAGTCAAAATAAACAAAAAAAATTAAAAATTTGATATGAAAAGTGAAAAATTATGGAATAACAGTTTCTGTTATACAATAAATGCTGATCTTTTATGGACAAAGTGGAAATAATGGTCGTTTATTAGAAATAAAAAGACATATTGTCTCCTTTTTCCATAGTTTTTGACTTTCGCTCTTTAAATAAAGTGTAGTTTTTTTTCTAAAAGGTCAAATCTTCGTCTCTTTCAACCTGTTGAAAATGTGCGTCCTTAAAAAACTGCACAAAATGTCATTGATTGATTCATCAGTTGGGTAAGAAAAAGTAAAATAAAGAGATTTTAGGACACATTTTAGGGGGAAAATGAGGAAAAATGCTATAAGTAAAAGACTGTTGTGACAAACTCAGTAGTTTTGTTTGTCAAAAAAACAAAATAATCAAAGAAAATGAAAAAAAAAGACATGAAAAGTGAAAATTATGGAGTCGTAGGACATGAGCATGAGAAAGAAAATTGTTGTTATAATTAAGTGGAAATTATAGTTTTGACTTGCGCTCTTTGAATAAAGTGTAGTTTTTTTCTTTAAGGTCAAATCTACGTCTCTTTTAACCTGTTGAAGCTTAGAATCCATAAAAAACTGCACAGATTCATCCGCCGCTTTAACTAGTTCCTAACAGGTGCCAAACTCTCTGATAGTTTGTCATAAAACTTTAAATCCTAACAAATAAAATCTAACTCCTTTAAAGGAAACTTGTCCCTCTGATGGTTGATGTAGTAAAGAGTATTAATAGTAACTTTCAGTGGTTATTTTGATTATTTTGGTGGTTATAATATTTAAATATCAGACAGGTTTGAGAGCTGGCGTTTGATCGTCTGCCAGCTGGCATCACTTCTTCCTCCAATCCACCCACTCACTCGCTCACCTCACCTCGGCTTTGACCTCTAGTCTCTCGCCCCGACATCCCCCCAGCTCTCTCTCTCTCTCTCACACACACACACACACACACACACACTGGGGCTGAGCCAACACTCGCGGGCACAGTTGGCACCGAGCGGTCGACTGACGGAGGCTGGAAGCAGAAAGAGATAAAACGACTGAAAAGAGGAACGAAGGGAAACAGAGAGAGAGACGTGGATGAAGGCGTCAAACTACACGGCGACTAAAACCACAAAGACGGACGAAAAACTATCACGTCCCTTAAAATGTCGAAATAATCTTATAGAGATGCTTTTCTGCTTTCCGCCAAAATATCCGCTTGAACTATTTTGCTTATTTTGACGATAAAACAGTCAAAAAACGTCCTGTGTGTAAGAACATCGGCCCATTTTTTCTGGAATACTTTAAACCAGGGGTTCCCAAACTTTTCAGCCCGTGACCCCAAAACAAAGGTGGCAGAGACGAGTGACCCCCACTGTCCCCAGAGGTGACTGAAGCATAAGAAAACGTGTGCGTATGATTTTTCATGTAACAGTTTAATATGAAATAAAAGCAGAATATGTCAAAGTTATTTCTCTGTAATTTGTGAACGAACATTGTTGCAGTCGTGTGCAAACTCAATTTTGGTTCAATACTTTCATTTCTACATTAGAACAAGAATAATTCAGTTCAAGTAATAATCATAAACTGTAGCTCTGAGTAAACGTGAACATTGTTGCAGTGAAAGTTAACTTTTTGGGATAAATGTTTCAGTGTTTATCTCACTAATGAAATGGATGGACACTATGGAGCACAGCAAGTTCATTCTGGGTTTAATTTTGGAGACGGACACTCAGAGATCATCCTCCACGTTCATACAGGAGATATATATTTATTTTTAATAAATGTCAGGGCCAAGAAAGTCTTTTCACACAGGTATGTTGAGTCAAACAGCGTTAGTTCCTTAGTTGTGGTCTGGGATAGCTGTGGATATTCCCTCTTAACTGAAATCATCTCCCGACCCGTACTTTGGGAACCCCTGCTTTAAACTTTCAATATCTGGTGTCATTTCCAATTTGCTGCATGTTATGGGAAAAAAAAACACAAACAGAGAATTGGATGTTAGAGGTTTAGTGAAGAAAAAAAAACACTTTAAACAAACAAACAGATCAAAATACAGCTCTGGAAAAACTTAACCCTCCTCCTGTGTTTGCGTCTTAAATAAGCTTTAAAATACACTAAAAACAAAACATATGATCAAGTTTTTTTGTTATCTCTTGGTTTCCTTGTAAGGCTCCTTATCCATGAAAATATTGGGTTTCATATTTTTGGTGTGGGTCTCAGGGCCCAATGTTTAGCAGTAAACCTCTTGATTTCAATAAAAAGCAGAAAAAATAACCTAAAGAGAATCCTATAAATAAACCAAAGGTTTTTGTGTTACCTGACTATTATTGAGGGGTATAGAACACATCTCTGAAATAAATTTGCTCTATTTATTTTTTCTTTTTAAAATTAGCAACTATAGCAGTGGTTCCCAACCTTTTCCAAATCAGGGCCCACTTTTAAAGCTCAAAAACATTTGAGGCCCACCTCCAACCCAATACATACTACTATAAACGTTTTTTTTAGAACCCCATTTATAACAATGACCCAAAATATAATTTAAAAAAATGTAATAAAACCCAAAATTTGATATCTGGTAGATAGTGAAACAGATGTTAAGCCGAAAATGTAGTAAATTTTTGCCCAAATTATGACAACTTGTTACATTCTGGTGCAATTATTATATTTTGGGTTTTACTTTATGCTTTTTCGTTACATTTCAGGCTCAGCACTCCGGTTACAATTTTGACATTTTTTGGAAATTTGGGATTTATTACATTTTTTTTCAATGATATATATCAATGATATATTAAAATCAGAACTGTTTTAATTTCCTTCAAAACTTAACTGAGTTAAATATTTTGAATGTTGTTATTTGTATTTGTATCTTAATTTTTCTATTTGTACCTTGTGTCTTTATATAATTACACTCCAATAAAATACTTGTTTAGAAATGATTTCGCGGCCCACTTGCTATATCTTCGCGGCCCACCATTGGGCCACGGGCCACAGGTTGGGAATCGCTGAACTATAGTAACATCTATGGTGTTAGGGTCAGTTTTGACTCATACATATATTTTTCAAAAAAATGCAAAAATATATATTTTGCCAGCAATAGAACTTTAATATAAACACGTAGAAACACAGAACAGGTCATAAAACAAAATATTGATTTGTGAGCGTGGATGTTTTCAGATGCATTGTGTGGCATAAAGTTAGACTTTTTGTGTCTTTGCAGAGAAACTTTTTGCATTGGAAACACAAATGAGTGAAGCTCACATGATTGGGAGAGGAGGTGTCTGTCATTGTGATGGCTGACAGTGCACTTATGATTTCAACTTTGGCTCTAAATATTGGTTTATAATCTTATTTTTATAACCGGGTCAAAACCGACTTTAACACTACAAGCAACAAAATTTCAACCAGGGCATTTTATAATGTTGAGATTTTTTTTTTTAAATAATTTTGTTGGGATCAACGTTCCTGACAAAGTCAAGAAGCCTTGATGCAGTAAACCAATTTTAAGTGATTCTTTTATGCATTTAAAAACTAAAACGGGTCAGTGGCGACCCTAACACAAGAGGAAGGTTTAAGAGACCACTGCAAATTTTTCAGAAATCACTATCTCTACATATGTGACAGTCATTCCACTGCTAAATTCCAACACAAGCACACCTGTTTCTACCTGTTTCTACCTGTTTCTACCTGTTTCTACCAAACAAGGTACTGATGAGGTCATCACCTGAAACAAATCTTATTTGATGAGGAAATGTCTAAAACCGTCGCTGTGGTCATCACTCTCCTCTGTGAAAAACTGGAGGAGAAAATGAGAGATGTTATTGCAAATCAGTGTTATTCTACCAAATATTGATTTCTGAATATTTCCTAAGTTAAAAACATTAGTAATGTGTAGTTTAAAATTAAATATGAACTTGTTTTTTTTTGCATTATTTACTGATCTTTTATGGACAAAGTGGAAATAATGGTCGTTTATTAGAGATAAAACGTTGAAATTATGAGATACATCAAAACATTGTGTCTCCTTTTTCCATTGTTTTAACATACTCTCTTTTAATAAAGTCGAGTTTTTTTTCTAAAAGGTCAAATCTTCGTCTCTTTCAACCTGTTGAAAATGTGCGTCCTTAAAAAACTGCACAAAATGTCATTGATTGATTCATCAATTGGGTAAGAAAAAGTAAAATAAAGAGATTTAAGGACACATTTGAGGGGGAAAACGTAGGAAAAATGTAATATGTAAAAGACTGTTGTGACAAACTCAGTAGTTTTGTTGGTCAAAAAAACAAAATAATCAAAGAAAATGAAAAAAAAAGACATGAAAAGTGAAAATTATGGAGTTGTAGGACGCCTGAAGCCTGAAAACAGTGGATTTTTTTTTTTATTTTGACCATTTTTCATTTTCTGCCTCATTCACAAAACGTTTGACGCACAAACCTGTGATTCATCAAAGTTTTCTCACCTGAATTTCTTCTTACTTTGCGAACAAATGTAGAACCTCCTCAGACCATGAGTACGCACAAATAATGAATGATCAGCTGTTTAACTTAAATTACAAACTCTTTTCACTAAAAACATAACATTTTAAAAAGCCTTAAATAGAATTCATTAATAAAAACTGTGCATTGGCTAAATTCATTAAATAACCATGAAACTGACACATTTTCATCTTCATCATGCCTGTGATATTGAATCTGAAATAAAATACTTAGTTTAGATTAAAAATATAATCATGTGCATATCAGAATGTCACATCAGGACTTAAAGGGTTAAAAGCTTTAAATCTAAACTCTGTGAGTTTGTGCAGGTTTGACTTTGACGACAGCAGCTCTGACGCTTCCTGCTGTTTCCATCCTCACAAACTGGACATGTTTTTATCTCACCTCTGATACCTGTGTGTGTGTGTGTGTGTGTGTGTGTGTGTGTGTGTGTGTGTGTATGTGTGTGTGTGTGTGTGTGTGTGTGACAGGAGTATAACGGAGAGAAGACCAACAATGGGATCCACTACAGGCTACAGCTCCTCTACAGCAACGGTGAGTCTGACAACGTTACAGGACAAATTATTTACATTATTCTAGGAACAAAAATAAAGAATTTTTCACCACAAACCCGGCTCACAATAATCCAGGAAAAACTTAGTAGAGATACGACATATTACCTCAACTAGGGGGCGCCATAACCAACATAAAGAGATCTTAAAAGTTCCCCTGGCTACCAGAACGTCATTTTCCTAAATGATCAGTGTTTTTACCAGCTACATAAGAACCATAATAAAATCTCTCTAAATATCTCAGTTTATATAAAATTTGAAAAAGTATTTTCACCTGTAGGCCGCCATTGTTGTTTACAATAACGTCTGGGTAGTGATGTCATATGGTTGCACCGGGCTGGATCTCATACAGGATCATATAAGTCCTGGAGCGGACTTCAGTGGTTTCCAGAGGAAGTTTTGTGGGTTTGTGTTGGAAAATAGTGGGCACAGCATTTGGCTTTAGTCTCCGTTTATAATGACCCACACCTGTCAGCTCTTTCATCAGCATGGGCCGGCTAAATGCAGCAAATGCTTCTGGGGAGAAGTGGCCAGAACATAGCCGCGGCTCCATGGGAAGTTGTTTACGCCCACAAGCCATTTCCCACAACTTCCTTCTTTTCTTGTCTTTTGGGAAGCTGTGCAGACTAACATCAGTCTCCTTGTTTCCTTTGGACTGAAAAGTGCAGTGACTTAGATCTCATCATTTTGACTTTTTATCTCAAATTATTGACTTGTATCCCAAATTGGGCTCTTAATCTCATAATTCTGACTTTTTCCCATGATTTTGACGTTTTTATCCCCCAAAAAATCAGCATTTTGTCTCTGAATTTCAACTTTTTCATCTTAAATTATCGACATTTATCTCATATTAAAAACTTTTTTATCCTAAATCATTGACAACTTATCTTATAATTTTGACTTTCTTTTTTTATCTCCAATTTTTGACTTGTAACTCAAAATTTTGACTTTTTATCTTACGATTTTGTCTTTTTTTTCCCAAAAACTTGACATTTTGTCTCAGAATTTCAACTTTGATATCTCAGGTTATTGACCTTTCACCCAAAAGCAGCCACATGTGGCATTATTATGTTTTTTTCCCTCCTCAAACCTCGTGACTTACGGCGACTAGTAGTGAGGAAACGGCCAAATCCAGATGCTCGGCACCAAGCAACCAATCTACGTCATCAACCCAGAATGCATTGCTGCAGTAAAACAATGGCTGAAGGATAGAAACTGTGTTTTAAACTGTATTTTTTTTAAAGAAAAACCAATTTGTTATGTCTTTAACAACAAATTCTAGTTTGAGACAAACATTTAAGCAGATTCATGCCTGTTAGTTCTTACAGTCGGGTTCACTTTAAAAACTGATAAGATAGAAAACAAGTGTTTTTCCCTCATTTTGATTGTTTGTTTTTTTCTTCGTCTTTCTTTTTCTCATTTTAAGTTTTTATTTTCTTGGGCTCCAGCCACCCGCGACCCTGAGTAGCAGGATAGACGGTTCAGAAATGGATGGATGGAAGTTTTATTTACTTTTTCAGCAAAGGTCTCAGGCAGACAAACAACAAAATTAGATGAGGTGCAGCTGCTGCCACGACTATTGATAGAATATCCACAAATACATTTTAACTGGTTAAAATTCTTAACACAAAATCAAGTCGCGATCAATCATTAACATCCATTAACATTTAAAAAAAATGAAAATCTGACATATAAAGTCAATTTTTGAGCTAATGTCCGAAGTTTTGGGGGAAAAAAAGTTGAAATATATGGATTGATTGGATATTAGATACAACGTTATGAAGTAAAAAGTCAATCTTTCAAATAAGGAGATGGAAAAGTTGAATTTTGACTTCTCATTATCTCATTATCAAAACTATATTTAACTTCCAATTTGGCTAAAATATGAGTTTTTATTTTAAGATTTGAAATACTGATATTATAAAATGGGTCAAAATATCACAATGTGTTGTTGTGAGATGTCACCAGATGTATTTAGGTTTTCTTTGAGCACCTGACAGAAACTGTTCATGCAAACATTTACAACATGATTAAGTTGAGTTACAAAATTAGTAAGTTGTAAGATTAAAGCTTGGACTTTCTTGTTTTAGACCCAAATATCTAAAAAGATTCCTCCATGATGAAGTTAATTTGCACATTTCGTTGGATTGTTACGGTTATTCTCTAAACTGACGGACGTAGATTAAAGCGGGGGTGAGCAGCAGGTCAGGTTTGCAGAACTGATTGATGGAGTTAATTTAACGGCGTCTCGCTCGCTCCCACAGGTGAAACTAAGTGTGTGAGCGGGTTTGAAGCTGAACTTTTTGCTGCATGAATTAGAGTTTGGAGGGAAGGAATTTATATTAAAGGTCACCTCAGTGGAAAACTTTTTCATTATCAGCACAGAGAGAGAGAGAGAGAGAGAGAGAGAGAGAGAGAGAGGGAGCATCTGGAATATCTGACAGCACTAACTAAACCTGAACTCTGGTTTGTCCATCGGGGAGGCGGAGACGCCGCTCGCTCGCTCGCTCGGCGCTGGCTGGGCTCCAGACCTGCGCTCAGACCCCTGCAGGAGCTGCAGATAAAGTGGGACATAAAAGAGCGTTTTCTTCCAAAGGGGGGATAAATCACTCTAATATGAGTCGGCGTCGCCGGATTAGCATCGTACGGAGGTAATTGACCTCATCTGCAAGCGGGACGGATAGCCGCCATTTAGGCCGCCGACTGCTCAGCGCTCAGCGGCGGAGCGAGGAGTGAATCATGTCAATTAGAAAGCGCAGGAAGCTGCGAGGAAACGGCCCGAGAAAGAGGAGGGAGAAAAAAAACAAAACAAAGCCACTGAATACGATTAGAGGCGCGGCGCCGCTAACAGGTGTTCCCCGCAATTTCCTGCCTCCACCCCACGTCGAGTTTGTGTCACATTTACGCTCGGATGCATAGCTAATAAAAGACAAGCAGTCCTGATTGATATTTAATTTGTGGGAGAATGAGGATTCCTTGTTATCCTTGAGGAAAAAGGCAGCAGGGGGGAGGTGAGGGGGGAGGAGGGGGGAGGCGTCGGCAGTTAAAGGCGGGTTTGGCCTATAAATAATAAACAGCTCTGGAGCAGCGCTAATGTTTGTTTTTGCTGAGGGGGTGTTAGTGTAGACAAGAAGAGCTACAGAAAGCATAAATACACAAGCGGGACATAAATAATAGGACGAGTCAGTGACTGAACATTATTACACAAACACACTTTGCATGTGCACACGTCCGTGAACGTGTCGGTGCAGACAGGAGACGCAATTATGACTGAAAACTGTGTGTGAGTGTGTGTGAGAGAGAGAAAGTGTGTGTGTGTGTTTGGCTCATTAGTGTGTTTTTGTGCTTTTCAGGAATCAGGACAGAACAGGATCTTTACGTGCGACTCATCGACTCCATGACCAAACAGGTGAGAGGATCCAAAACCTTCACAGACTAACGGGCTGGTGTGTTTGTTTCACATGAGATGAAAACAAAAATTCAAACCTTGGAACAAAGGAGGTGAAATGATCCCAAAGTAGAATTAAAACACACATCTCTGGGTTCAGGATTCTAGGAAACAACGACTGTTTTTTCCAAACCACCTTTAACAAACTACATGTGAAAGTAGGAGGTAAAAGTGTTCAAGATCAAACTATCAGAGTCCAGGACTTTTGAGACTTTTTAAACTAAAGATCAAGATTTTTGAAACTTTTGAGACTAAAGACCAAGATATTTAAGACTTTTGAGACTCAAGATCAAGATTTTTAAGACTTTGAGACTAAAGACCAAGATATTTAAGACTTTTGAGACTCAAGACCAAGATATTTAAGACTTTTGAGACTCAAGATCAAGATTTTTAAGACTTTGAGACTAAAGACCAAGATATTTAAGACTTTTGAGACTCAAGATCAAGACCAAGACTTTTGAGACTTTTGAGACTTTTGAGACTCTTTAGACTCAAGACCAAGATTTTTTAAGACTCTGAGACTCAAAATCAAGACCAAGATTTCTAAGACTTTTGAGACTGAAGACCAAGATCAAGACTTTGAGACTCAAGACCAAGACTTTTGAGACTCAAGACCAAGATTTTTGAGACTTTTGAGACTCAAGACCAAGACTTTTGAGACTCAAGACCAAGATTTTTGAGACTTTTGAGAATCAAGACCAAGACTTTTGAGACTCAAAATCAAGACTTTTGAAACTTTTGAGAATCAAGACCAAGATTTTTGAGACTTTTGAGACTCAAGATCAAGACTTTGGAGACTTAAGACCAACATTTTTAAGACTTTGAGACTAAAGACCAAGATTTATGAGACTCAAGATCAAGACTTTTGAGACTTTTGAGACCCAAGATCAAGACCAAGAAAACTGAGACTTTTGAGACCAAAGACCAAGACTTTTGAGACTCGAGACCAAGACTTTTGAGACCAAAGACCAAGACTTTTGAGACTCAAGATCGAGATTTTTGAGACTTTTGAGGCTCAAGACCAAGACTTTTGAGACTTTTGAGACTCAAGACCAAGATTTTTGAGACTCATGATCAAGACTTTTGAGACTCAAGATCAAGACTTTTGAGACTCAAGACCAAGACTTTTGAGATTTTCGAGACTCAAGATCGAGATTTTTAAGACTTTGAGACTCAAGACCAAGACTGCAGATTCAATTCTTTATCTCACACCAAAAGTTTTTGTTACTTGAGAATAAATCTGGAACCAACTGACTTTTAATTTTACAACTGATGGAAAAACTACGTCCATATTTTCCACTAGGCTGTCTTATAAAAAAAAAACCCAAGTGTTTATGACTTACTTTTTGCAAAATACATCTTTTTAGTCTTGATAGGAGCCACATTCACCAAACAAGGCCAGAAAAATGTCTTATTTTAAGTTATTTAAAGACAACGATGACGTGTGAATAACTTGAAATGAGGAAATGAAAACCTGCCAATGGTATAAGAAAAAAAAATGCTGTTTCAACGTAAACTCTCACAAATTTTGGCAGCTTTTGTTTACCCATTACAAGATGTTCAGGCATCATTTTTGTTTTTAAATGAGTCAAATTTTATGGACTTGTCAGTTGAAAGTGGCTCATATCGAGACTAAAATGATAATCTAGAGTAAAAATAATGCATAAATGCTTGATTTGATTTCAGTCTTTGCGTTGTAGGATTACAAAAATAAAAGCAAAACAACTTGCAGTACCACAACAGTCCAACAGGGGGTTTGGGAAAGGTGATAAACCACATCCAATAACATCTGGATTAATGCAGACATCTCAGCGTGTGAAGTTTCTTCTTGACTCAACTGAGTTTCTTATCTGTGATTTGTAGTTTTGTTTTTGAAGTCAGGACTTTTTTAGCTTAGCATGAATCTGCAGGAAGGGCTAACGTGCAGAAATCTCTCATTTGTTTTTGTTTATGCTGGAAATGAATGTTTGCAAACTGGAAACATCTCTGAGTTCCTCTGCAGACTCTCGAGGTAACAAAACTGTGAATTTCCTCTCTGACTCACTGTGACTCCAGACGCCACCTTCACCTGACACCTGAGAAAAAAACCAAACACACGAGATCAATGTGTCCTCTTTCCAAGCTCGGATTATTTCTAAAACTGAAGCAAACTCTGCTCCTAAGCCTTGGTCCAGCTTACATTCCTCCTCCTCCTCTTTTATTTCTTTCTTTCTTTCTGCGCTGATGTGTTTTCCTTTCCAGTCGAGTCCAGATCCTCCCGTTCCTCCCACTTTTCCGGTTTTCACTCACTCAGAACCTCCGTGTGGGATCTGAACCTGTGAAGGCTTTCTCTGCCAAGAAAAAACCCCCAAATATTCCTGTGCTGCGGGGCCAAAGTCCTCGCTTCATTCCTGCACTCGCTCCAGCTCCTGCTGCTGCGAACGCTCACAGTTTATGAGAAGAAAAACAGGGAGTTTACAGCGCGACTAAATCAGCTTCATGACTTCTTATTTAAAACTCTGAGTGGATAAATCACTCCTAAATTCTTCTACCTGTCCTCTCAGACTCCTCTTTTACACCCCCCCCCTCCTCTCCTCGGTCGTATTAGCCCCGCCCCCCGCTGGTTGAAGCCTGTCGGCGTGTCAGCGATCGATGTACCAAGCGGCTCCTCAACAAAGCGTCAGCCATGAAAACCGATCAATACGCACTAATGTGGCACAGCGACGGCACAGTGGAGACAATAATCCTGACACNACACACACACACACACACACACACACACACACACACACACACACACACACACCTCAACCTTTCCAGTCACAGACACTCAGCTGTCAGAGCTTCGTCTGTTTTTTTATTCTGGATTTTAGACGTTAAGTTCAGGAAGAGGAAACAACTTTTACAGAGACGACATGAACCTGTTCGCCGTCACTGAAAAAGTTTTGTTTACACCACAGGTTTACACTTTGTCTTACCTCGATATCCAACTGAAACTTCACCGGTTCAGACTTTAACACTCAAAAATAGTCTCTAGTTTCAGAAAATGTCATGTTTTTATATGAGGCTAAAGTCCACATCAGGATAAATGCAGCATTTTTTATAACCAATTTTTGAGCATCATTAACTTCAAGATGCTTCATGTCAGACATAAAACATCCACCACATCACTTCTACACCTTCTCATCTACATCTGGGTGAAATTTGAGATTTTTAGGTAAAACTTTGAAGGAGTTAGAGAGTTTTTAGTCTCAGGCAGAAGACTTCGCACAAACAAAACCAGCTTCATCAGAGCTCAGTGTCCTCTTTTTAGTCAACTTTGCTGCAAAAGGTTCAACAAAAATAATGAAATTGTCGTTCACAGTCACAGATTCTTCCTCATCAGGGAGACTTACATTTTACAATTCTGACTTTTACCCCCAAGATCCTGATTTATTTTAATTCCAGAATTCTGAACAGAATCTCAAACTTTGTTGTATTTACCACAAACCAAAAATCAGAATCTTTTTGCTATAATACAGACTTTTATTCTAGAATATTTAACCTTTTTTGCAGGGTTCTGACTTTATTCTCCAGCTTTGTTTTCCTACAAGTTTTGACATGAATTGAAGACTTCAGACTTTTTCTAGAATCTCGACTTAAATAAGAATTTTACAACTTTCACCCTGGAATTTTGACTTGTTGAATTTGTCAGTGTCCTCTTTTTAATCAACTTTGCTCTGTTTGTGAAAAGGTTCAACAAAAATAATGAAACTGTAGTTTCACAGTCACAGATTGTTCCTCTTCATGAATGTGAAATAGGTCTCACCAATGATCTAAATGGCTGCAGCTGCTTCCTGTGAAGTGTAAGGTGATTGGTTCCTGTAGGAGTGAGTGACAGGCCTGTTAGCCAATAAACGAGCCTCTAATAGAGAAATTACACAAGACCAGTCAAGCAGGGAGCACTTGTTGTCTATCACAAGCTGTCCTGGGATGAAAACTCAACAGAAAAGGATGGGGTGACTTTAGTCTTGCAGCTAGAACCCTGTTGAAAACAAAGACTTGCAGCTTTGTCAGATTGACATTGAGGAGGAAATGCTCTAAGACTGTGAAGCTGCTGTTATTGATGAGAACGGACACGACAGACAGACAAACAACGGACTTTACAGGAGAAATTTCACCACTTGGAATAATTTGATGAAACTTTTGATATGTTTGAACTCTGGATTCCTCTGGTGGAAAGGAGAGTGAATATTCAGGGTACCTTTTCCTTTTTCCAAACTCTTTTTAAAAACTTCTCATGACGCTCACTTTGTGAAAAAAGTGTTTTTTCTGGTGAAGCTCAGAGTCCAGGTGTTTATCAGCAGCTGGTCCTCACAGAGATAGAGAAACGTGCAGACACACAAAGAGTCATAAAAGTGGACGTAGTCACACACTGAAGGGATTCTTGCATCAGGAATGATGATGTATAAATATCGACCTCCAAATCCACACACCGAGGGAGTGTGTGTGTGTGTGTGTGTGTGTGTGTGTGTGTGTGTGTGTAAGTGTGTGTCTGATGCAATCCCTGCTGGTCAAACTGGAGGTTTTAATCCAGAGGAACAGAGCCAGGACCGGGATCAATAATGCAGAAGTGGTCGTTATCCTAAAAGTATCGTCCCCCTGGGTGTGTGTGTGTGTGTGTGTGTGTGTGTGTGTGTGTGTGTGTGTGTGTGTGTGTGCAGGCAGGGCGGAGGTCTGTTTTGACTATAAAGGTGGATGAGGTAGTGGTAGGTCATTGTAGGAAAAGAGGGGAGGACACACACATGCACATATACAAACTCACACACTCTCACTGTTTCACACACACACACACTCACACACACTCACACACTCTTACAAGAGTTCATTTACAACCACCAGGGTATTACAAAAAGCCCCACACACACGCTCAGAAACACACACTCACACACACTCAGCGGTCATCCGTCATCCGGACGCTGACATGACAGCTCGGTGGGGGTGAGGAGGGGGGAGGAAGGGAGGCTGAGGAGGGGGGCTTCATCCTGGGGCGCCGCCCGCCATCTGGCAGGGAATTCTGGGAAGGCTGGAGGAGTCCGAGACCACCGAGGGGGGAGGAGGAGGGGGAGGAGGAGCTGTGGTCGGCGCCCATGTTTGACTCTGTTTTTATTGGGAACGAAATGAATTAAAACACCTGCAGAAATAAAGTCAGATTAGAAGGATCACACCTGGATTATGAGTCACCTGAACTGGTCCCAGTTACACTGAACGGTTAAATATTTGAGCGTAAAATCCCCATAAATTACTGGCTCTATTTTGTATGACTTTGTTTATGACTAAAAACTCTCACAGTAACTTCACAGCTGTTATGTTAGAGGAGTTTCTTCATGAAATAACTTTGTCCTGTAGTTTCACAACTGTAAGAAAAGTGATATTACTGTGAGTTCTTCTTCACTTGCACTTTTCTTCTGTAGTTTCACAACTATCATGTTACCGTGAGTGAGGAGGGTACACAGTGGACATGAGAGCCAGCTGTACATGGGTGTATCACATGAGTGACACTAGCTGTTTTTGCCTAGACCAGTGTTTCCCAACCTGTGGTCCGTGACCCCCTGGTGGGTCGCAAAGGTATAGCAAGTGGGCCGCCAAATCATTTCCAAAATAGTCTGAAATTTAATGAAGGGTAATTGTATAAAGATACAAATATACAGAATAATGTTTAAAACAGTGGTTCCCAACCTTTTGCAATTCAGTGCCCACTTTTATGTCTCAAAAATTTTCGCGGCCAACATCTGACCCTGGAAGTACTGATTCTGTAACAACTGGTTAAAATGTGGGATGGTGATTACATTTTTAGATTATACAACATGTTTGAACATGTTTAATATCCTTTAAGTTTTAACATTTTAAACATTATTCTGTATATTTGTATCTTTATAGAATTACCCTTCATTAAATTTCAGACTATTTTGGAAATGATTTGGCGGCCCACTTGCAATACCCCCATGGCCCACCAGGGGGCCACGGACCACAGGTTGGGAATCACTGATTTAAAGCGTTAAAACTTAAAGGATACTAAACATGTTCAAACATTTTCATATAAGAAAAGTCCTTTAAGAAGGCATGTTACAGCCCAACATGTAACATGACCCCAAATTTCAAAGGTCTGAAGTGCAATTAAAAAATGCAATGAAACACGAAATGCAATAAAACAAATGTTTTATAATCTAAAAATGTAATCACCATCCCACATTTTAACCAGTTGTTCCAGAATCAGTACTTTCAGGGTCAGATGTGGGCCGTGAAAATTTTTGAGACTTAAAAGTGGGCCCTGAATTGGAAAAGGTTGGGAACCACTGATCTAGACTGTTCATTCTTTACTGTGGAGCATAGACGGCCGGTCAATGCCTTGTGTCTTTTAGTGTGATTTTATTTGCTCCTGACTGACCCAGGATCTGTTATATCAGCTGTTTCACACACACCTGTCTTTGAGTGAGAGACTGTTGGAAAAATACTTTTTTCTTTGAGATTGTTGAATTTTGTTTTTCATTGTTCTGTATTTTATTTAAGTAACTTGACACAATTTAAGAATATTTTGCACTACATTATTTTTAAAAGTTAAGAGTCAAAGATAGCTCTATTTGTTCTTCAGTTTTTATAACTAAAAAAACAGTTTAATTTAAAAGTCTGGTTTAGAAATAACAATAATAAGTGTTAGACTCTGGGATTTGAGAAAAGTCAAAATTCAACCATTTATCTAAAAATCTTCTTTTTTATTTTCTTTTGCCTTTTATGCAATAATGTTGTATTTATTTTGTATAATTTTGACTTGAGTTTTGACTTTTTATATCAAAATTTCAACTTTTTATCTCAAACATTTTGACCTTAAATGAGAAAGTTTGGACTTTTTTCACAGAATATTAAATTAATTTCTTAAACTCTGGAAGTTTTTGACTTTTTGTCTCAGAATTTTGTCTTTATTTCTCAAAATTTCCACTTTTCATATTAAAATATTGACCTTTTATCTCAAAGTTTGAAACAATTCTCACCTTCAGTTTTTATTTTCATCCTCACATTAGAGTAAAAGCTTTTGATGTTTCAATGGTTTGATGTAATTTTCTGTCAAGTTTGTAAATGTTACTGTAAATTGTGAAAATTTCACTATAGTTTGATTTAAAGAAAATCTTGAATCAAATTGAAATCGCTGCATCTGCCAGAAAAATCGCAATTAGATCTTTTTCTAAAATCGTTCAGCTCTAGCAGAGAGCGTTAAAAGTTTATTCCAGTGACGTTTTATTCGTTTAAAGTTGAGTGGTTTGTTTTGTGTGAATCTTAAAGCAGACGCAGGAAAATCAGGGTGAGTTTGATGATCAGTGTTTGACAGGAGGAACTGAGGTAAAGGGAGAGACAGGAAACAGGAGAAAAAGGTGAGAACAGGTGAGAACAGGTGAGAACAGGTGTGACGCTCAGACAGGGAGAAGACCTCTGCTTTATTTAACCTCAGGTTATGTGTCGCTTAATGAGTCTCACCTGTGTGTGTGTGTGTGTGTGTGTTTTCAGGCGATCCTGTACGAAGGTCAAGACAAGAACCCAGAGATGTGTCGCGTCCTCCTCACCCACGAGATCATGTGCAGGTAAAATTAAACCCTCGTTTCTGCCTCACAGGACAAACAGCAGCCTTTACGTTTACAAACCAGCTGTGTGTGTGTGTGTGTGTGTGTGTGTGTGTGTGTGTGTGTGTGTGTGGGCCTTTGTTGATGCATGTATGGAGCTGTGTGTGTGTGTGAGGGGTGTTAATTATGCCTCAGAGGAAGTGTTGGTGTGTGTTTTAACAGTGTAGCTGTCATGTCAGAGGATTAAAATAACGATGTTTTGGTGTTTTTCAGCTCCTACGTTAAACTGTATGTTCTTTTTCTGTGCAGCAAAAATAATCTAACTGTGATTATTATTTCTTATATTGTTATTTTTTGTGTGATTATTTCTAGTTTCCCATCTTCTGTGATTTTAAACAAACTCATTTTGAACATGAACAGTTTCATTAATTACAGCAACAACAACAACCCACTACCACTACAACTGGGACTGATTTTTACACATTTTAACCACTTTTACCTTCTTTTTTCACACTTCTGGAACATTTTTTGAAACCATCTCATTATTTTCCAGTTCCACTTCCAATTTTCAAGCCAATTTTTGATACTTATCACTCTTTTTTTTGCCACTTTTGGACCATTTCTTGCATCAAACTGACTACGTTCCCATTTCAATCCCAACTTTGCTCTTTTTTCCATCATTTTTGCAACTTTCTGAATTTTTGTAAGTTTCCCCCAAATTTTTCTTGTTAATTTTTGTTGCCTTTTTGGCCATTTTAGTCATTTTTCACTACTTTTGTGACACTTTTGAACCACTTCTTCTGCAACAAACTGTCAATGTCCCAAGTTTTATCCCATTTTTCTTGCCTTTTTTTCCATTTACTTTGGCCATTTTTACCATTATTTACTCTTTTTTTTTTGCCATTTTTGCCATTTTTGCCACTAATGGATTATTTAAAGTTTCCTCTAAAATTTTCTTCCACATTTATTTTGCTTTTTTTTGGCCATTAAGGTCACTTTTCACTATTTTTTGCCACTTTTAGATCAGTTTGATTGCCAAGTTTAGCTCTTTGTTGTTTTTGCCTCTTTTCTCCACTTGTATAGTTTCTTTTGTAAAGGTAGTTTTTAACAGTTTGTCTCTTTGGTTGAGTAACTCTGGTGTAGAACAGAAAACATCTGCTGCAAAAACTGTAGAGTAAATTTTGACACATTTCAGATTAAAGAAATATTTCACCGTCTGTGATTAGAATATTACAACAGGACATAATGTGGTTTAATCTAATTTGCGATTAATTTCTTAGCCCTACATCAAACCAACAAAAGACTTTGTTTTAATGTGGCTTTAAAGAAAGGCAATTGTCCTTTTTCCTCATTTTAGTCTTTATTTTGTCCCTCTGGTGCCCCCATAGTGTTTTTACAGTTCGTAGAAATCTCTCCTCGTTGTTTTGTTAAACTCTTATTTCAGCCTCTGTGTGGAGGACACTGTCTCTTTAAGGCCCCCTGCTCTGCCAACCTCCTGTCCTCTGATTGGCCGGCTCTTATGGAGGCCTGTTGGGGGCGGAGCTATGGGCAGACCTTGGTGTTTGAGGCCCGTACCAGACAGTGTAATAACCTCATCATTTCAGTTTCTTGTGGTTGAGAATAGTTTTTTAAATCAGTGAAGATTTGAAAATTCTTCCTGTGTTTGGTTCGTCTCCGTGGAAACGCTTTAATCCATCATTTCAACCCTAGATTAAGTAAAAATAGTGGATAGATTCAAGAAAGGCTTGAATTTTCTTCATTTTTGTGGGTGCTGGGGTTTATTTAATTAGAGATTTTGCTGCCGGTGCTCAGTAGGTGGCGCTGTGTGTGAGAACAAACAGACGTGAAGCAGATGTGTGGAGGAAAATAAGACGAGGATTTAGAGGTGAACACAGAAAAACAACATCCAGACGGCATCCTGACAACACCTGACTGTTTGTTTTTGGCTTCTGAGTGTGTGTGTGTGTGTGTGTGTGTGTGTGTGTGTGTGTGTGTGAGTGTGTGTGTGTGTGTGTGTGTGTGAGTGTGTGTGTGTGTGTGTGTCTTTAAGAGGAAAAAAAAAGAGCAGCTGTTGGTTTGTTTGTCGTTCATCACACCAATCAACACGTTTCCTGCCCTGCGTGTCTCTGCTGATGTCTGAGAGTTAATGTTTTTACTCGCTCAGACGGAGGAGTGAAGAGGAGGAGGAGAGAGAGAGAGAGAGAGAGNTCAGTCTCCTTGTTTCCTTTGGACTGAAAAGTCGTGGGTTTTCGTCGGTGTACACCGTAATAATACAAAAAAAGGGAGGAGTTTGGAGCACTGAATGCCTCTGATCATCACTCCTTTGCCGGTTTAGGTCTACGTGGTTCGTTGGTTAGATGCAGTAGTTGGGTCTTACGTAACGACGTCATTTTGTTACCGACTTCCTATCTTTGACACAAAATTTGACATAAAAAAAATTAAGAAAAACCAATTTGTTATGTCTTTAACAACAAATTCTCGTATGATACAAACATTTAAGCAGATTCATGCCTGTTAGTCCTTACAGTCGGGTTCACTTTAACAAATGTAAACAACCTTAGTTACAGATTCTAGAGCCAAACTTCTCCTGGCTGTGACTCCTCTAAACTTGGCGGTTTCCTCTGAGTTTGTTCAGAGTTTATTGTGTGTTTGGTTTGTCAGACGCGTAGATCGGAGCTTGATTTCCATAATGACGCTGTGCTTCTGTCGGTGGGAGCTTCAGTCATTATGTGATTGAGTGAGATTATTAAGCAGCTTCCCCTGATGATGGATGCTGTGTTTCCTTCACTAATGAGGGAGGGAGACTTCACTCTTTCCGCCCCCCCCTCGTCTCCCCCCCTGCTCCCAGGTGAGCTCGTCTTTACGGCGTCCCTGTTGGTTTGTCTGCCTGGATCTCACTGAGCTGCACCTTCAGGTGTGACACCTGTTTCAGAGAGGACAGGTGACAGGTGACATCATCCTCTGTTTGTTTTAATGGAGGAAAAGTTACTCACTGTTCTTTAAACGCCGCTTAAGTGACCACGAACACGTTTTACCTGAGACTGAAGCAGAGCTGAACGATTTATCGTTTTCTGATCATGTGATCGTTAAAGCTGTGATTTATTTTTTCCTGCTCCTGACTGACCCAGGATCTGTTATATCAGCTGTTTCACACACACCTGTCTTTGAGTGTGAGACTGTTGGAAAAATCGTTTTTTTCCTTGAGATTGTTGTTGATTTTATTTTATTTAACTTGACACAATTAAGGAAACTTTGCTCTACATCATTTTTAAAAGTTAAGAGTCAAAGATAGCTCTTTCTGTTCTTCAGTTTTTAAAACTAAAAATACAATTTAAAAAGTCCGGTTCAGAAAAAGCAGGAATAGGTGTTCGGTTTTGAGAAGAGTCAAAATTCTACAACTTATTGAAAAATGTGCTTTTTATTTTTTCGCCTCTGTATTTATTTCTCATAATTTCAACTTAAATCTTAGAATTTTGAATTCCTATATCCAAATTTCAACTTTTTATCTCAAACATTGCCTTCATTTCAAAACGTAGACTTTTTTCATCTTAAAATTTTGACCTTAAATGAGAAAGTTAGGACTTTTTTTTTTTAACTTAAGAAGTTTCATCTCTAAATCTTGGCTTTTTGTCTCAGAATTTTGTCTTTATTTCTCAAAATTTCCACTTTTCATATTAAAATATTGACCTTTTCTCTAAAAGTCTGAAACAATTCTTACCTTCAGTTTTTATTTTCATCCTCACATTAGAGTAAAAGCTTTTGATGTTTCATTGGTTTGATGTAATTTTCTGTCAAGTTTGTAAATGTTTCTGTAAATTGTGGAAACTTCACCAAAGTTTGATTTAAAGAAAATCGTGAATCCAATTGTAATCGCAATTAGATCTTTTTCTAAAACCGTTCAGCCCTAGGTCAGACTCTACCATCATCAATTCAAGATCTTGGTGAAAAATTAATGACACACTGGATGGAAATAAATCTGTGACATTGCAGAAGCTTCTGGAAACAATCACACAGAGAATGTAATCAAAGCTAAGGCGGTTCTAGAGCGCGTGACCTTTTTTTTTGGCCGACGTTTTCGAGATCACTTTGATAGTTTCCACAGAGCCAAAGGACAAAAAAATACTCAAGGCACCATGACACAAATATTTGGAAAAAGAACAAACTAAAATAGATCAAATGTGTCCAATGAAAGAGGGACAATGGAGTCCGTTTGGAGTTTACCTGAAGAAGAGAAACTCAAAACCTAATGGGAACATAAACTCCACCTTATTATGAGTAGGCATGGAATAAAATAAAAACTTTAGGGTGAGGAGAAATCTAAAGGTTCTCAACTTTCTGAATTTTTTTAAAGTTTCCCCCAAATCTGTCTTGTTAATTTTTGTTGCCTTTTTGGACATTTTAGTCATTTTTCACTTCTTTTGAGACACTTTTGGACCTTTTTTTTTGCAACAAACTGTCAATGTTCCAAGTTTTATCCCATTTTTCTTGCCTTTTTTCATTTACTTTGGCCATTTTTTACCATAATTTACTCTTTTTTGTCACTTTTTTGCCATTTTTGCCACTTATGGATTATTCAAAGTTTCCTCTAGAATTTTCTTCCACATTTCTTTTGCTTTTTTTTGGCCATTAAGGTCACTTTTCACTATTTTTGGCCACTTTTAGATCAATCTGATTGCCAAGTTTTGGCTATTTTTACACCCTCAAACTAAGTTTTGCTCTTTGTTGTTTTTTCCTCTTTTCTCCGCTTGTATAGTTTCTTTTGTAAAGGTAGTTTTTAACAGTTTGTCTCTTTGGTGTTAAAAGGCGTTAAAATCTCCTGATGAGTGAACCTGGAAACAAACCTGAGTGAGAAAAGTCAGAGTTTCTTTGTCAAATCTGTGTAATGAAATCAACAAAATCTTCTTTTCTGCCGGAGTTTTGTTGCTGTGTGTGTTTGTGTGTGTGTGTGTGTGTGTGTGTGAGAGTCAGCTGTGACCTCTCCATCTCGCCATCGCGGCACATTAACCATTCTTAAACGAGACTGCGCATCTTTCCAAAACTACCAATCACAAACCAGTGAGCAGGCTCAGTGGCGGTGGCGGTGGCGGTTGCCAGGTTGGCACGCCGGCGTCGCCAGCGGGCTCCCGGAGGCTCGCCAGCTCCGGGCCGCGTTCCTCTCCTCGCCTCGCCGACACCGCGCTCCCTCGCTGGCTGCCAGGCTCGGGGCGACGCTGAGAAAAAACCTGCTGCCACGTTCGCCGAGAGGAAAGCGCCGTCCCGGGCCAGGCGGTGCTGGCTCGCCGGACGGTCGGCTGGCAGGCTGGCGGGCACGGCGAATCATCGAGTCTGGCTGCCGCGGCGTTCCAGGGCCTTTGGGTAATTACAACATTTGCCCTTTGAAAGCGAGCCCTGTGCTGCCGGTCCGTTATCTGGACGCTGTGATCCGAGCGCCGGCCTCTGACGCGGCGCTGCCCGGCCCTCGGGGAGGCTTTGAAGAGATCTGTGTGTGTGTGTGTGTGTTTTCACTGCGAGGAGTGTGTGATAGCGCGGCGCAGACGTGCCCGGACAAACCTTCCCTTTGTGCTTTAAGTAGATTCCACTTGTGGCGGCGTCTGAAGTGGTGGAGGAGGAGCAGCCAGCGGTAACGATGCCTGTGTGGCCTGACCGAGGCTCGCAGGCCAAACTGGCTCCTGTGGCTGAATTATTTCAGGCCCCTGAGTGTGTGTGTGTGTGTGTGTGTGTGTGTGTGTGTGTTAGTGTGTGTTCAAGTGTGTGGGACCTGAGGAGATTTTTCTGTAGCGAGCGATAAAATCTCTTCGCCAAAACTGAGTGACAGCAAAAAACAACACAAACACACACTGTTTGTTTTATTTCAACCTCACACACGTTCACACACTCACAGCTTCACACTCAGGTCCGTGAGTGTGTGTGTGTGTGTGTGTGTGTGTTGTTGCTCTCAGTCATTAGCCGGCCGTGGTGTTACCCTGTTTGCGGCCCGGGGGGAAACGTCATTAAGGCGATATTGTGGACGCTCAGCCAAGGTTTGTTTTCGTCTTTGGAAAGGGGCCCCCGGTCCCTGGGGGGGCCCCGGCAGTGCTCCTGGGGTCCGGTTTGTTTATAACACTTCTTTGGCAGTTTGGAGGAGGTTGTCACCACAGCGGCACCAGTGGGTTTCCAATGCTAATTGGTCTCCTGGAACTTTCACTAATGGTTCCAAGTAGCTGGGGGAATAAATTATTGTGGCGCGTTCTATGGCAACACACACACACACACACACACACATCCAGACACAAACACGGCGCTTAGTTTATGATTTTTCTCTACTTAGAGATCAAACGGGGCGATAAATGATTCATAAAGCGTCTCATTTGGCATTCGCAGCCTCGATTTGACGCTTGTTTGTCAAATGGCAATTTGATTCAGGACGGCGTGGGGCAAACGCAGCAGCGTAATTGGACGTCGCGGGTCAGATGCGATATGATTAATTTTTAAGAATTACCGGAAGATATGTTAATGACGCTCACGGCGACGCGCTGAGACTTTGAGGATTGATGGAGCGGAGCGTCAGGTTTTTACTGATGAAGATAAAATCATGTTAGAGAGGTTTGATTCTGATCTCTCTTTATTTTCAGAACGACAGACGTCACATGGTTTAAGGATCTTAATCAACTCTGACAAAGTGAAAGTTTCCCTGAACGACAGAAACACTCAAACACATCAAAACGCTCAGTCATTTTTTTTCAAACAGTTTTTATTCCTCAGCAAATTTGAAGCATTTTCTCTTTTGGTTCAAGATTCAAAGAGTTTGTCATACATGGACGATGAAATTCTTTCTTCCGACAATATAATAAAATATTTTTTAAAAAGCCAAGAGTGTTAGAAATTACTCAGTTCTTTAGACCAGTGATTCCCAACCTGTGGTCCGTGGCCCCCTGGTGGGCCGTGGAGATATTGCAAGTGGGCCGCCAAATCATTTTCAAAATAGTCTGAATTTTAATGAAGGGTAATTATATAAAGATACAAATGTACAGAATAATGTTTAAATATTAAAACTTGGTTACATTTGTAAGGATATTCAACATGTTCGAACGTTTGTATATAAGAAAAGCCCAACATGTAACATGACCCCAAATTTAACAAAGCCCTGAAATTTGATTAAACAAATGTTGTATATCCCAAGACTATAATCACTGACCCAACATTTAACAAGTTGTTATATCGTAGGCAAATGACTTTTACCTTCTGGGCTCAGCATCCGTTACATCATTGACCAGTTATCACATTTCGGGTTTTATTACATTTTTTTCTTACATTTCGGGTCTTTGTTACAAAACAAGCGCTAACAAGGCGCTATACAGCCCCCATAATTATATGGTCAGAGGTGGGCCGCGAAAAATTTTTGAGACTTAAAAGTGGGCCCTGAATTGAAAAAGGTTGGGAACCACTGCTTTAGACGATCACCTCCCAAGAATCACGTGAAGAAGAACAGTTCCTCAGTTCAGCATTTATTCAGGTCACAGATAAAGTTTACAGCGCTGGTCTCTCCCCAAAGAGTGAGCCCAGATATCCAGGAATATTGGACATTTATAACATTCATTGACTACGCCTATACAGAGGTTGAGTTACCTAAACACCCGTTTATTATTGGCCATTAACTATGACTGACACGGCTGTCTCAACCCACAGCTGGCGTCAGACTTTAGACTTTAGAGATATGATGTTCATTTACATATCATCATAACCAATCAGCTCATTTAGTGTAATAAATAACCATAAATCTCTGGTCTAACCGTACGTAATTGCGCACAAGCGACTCACTTCTTGGCCTGACAACAAAATGACACAAATAAAGTCAATAGAATTGTTTTTAGGTTAAAAATTGTTTGGTCCTTCATATGGAAAATGTTTTATTATTACCACAGATTTACCGGGCTTTCTTCTGATGCTCGACTCATACAGCCCATTTTTCCTCAAGTGCCTCCTTATTGTGCATCTTGAAAAAGCCAGACCACATTCTTTCAGAGAGTCCTGGATTTCAGCTGAAAAAAAGTCAAAACTGTGAGATAAAAAGTCAGAATTTGAAGTTAAAAAGTTCAAAATTATGAGGTAAAAATGAAGGATATTGTGGGTAAAAGGTCAAAACTTTCGGGTAGTTGAAATCCTGTTTATAAGGTCAAATCTACAAGAAAAATAAAGTCATTAGTATGAAATAAAACTTGAGGTTTTAAGTTGAAAAAAATTCCAATTTTGAGAAAGGAAAATCAAAAGTTTTGGATAAAAGCAGAATCTAAAGATAAAACAGTTAAAAATTTGGGATAATGGAGCTGAAATGTTGAGATAACAGGTCAAAAATATTAGAAAAAAAGTCAAAATTCTCAGATAAGATTTAAATAATCTTGAGATTATAAAGTCAAAGTTTGAATAAAAAAAAAGGAAATTTTGAGAAAAATGTCCAGAGACCACATTCTTTCAGAGAGTCCTGTATTTCAGCTGAAGTTATTTGTGGGTTTTTCTTTGCATCCAGAACAATTTTCCTGTCAGTTGTAGCTGAAATGTTTGTTGGTCTACCTGACTGTGGTTTGGTTTCAACAGAATCCCTCATTTTCCACTTCTTCATTAGAGTTTGAACTCTGCTTATTGGCATCCTCAGTTCCTTGGATATCTTTTTATATCCCTTTCCTCTTTTATACAGTTGGATTCACTTTTCCTGCAGAAACTTTGACAATTCTTTTTCTTTCCTCATGACTCAGAATCCAGAAATGTCAGTGCAGCACTGAAGGAAAGATGCAGCTCTTTAGATTGGTGTTTTAATTGTAAACATAAATGAAACAGAAATGATCGCTGGTGTAGAAATAAAAGTGTTTTGTTTCCCTGTTTGACTCTAGAGCTCGTGGTGCGTTCACTGACAGCCTCACGCCGTCGTAAACTAAAACACTCCATCACTTGTAGGAAAAACCTGCAGCACGCCGTCTGTTTGACGGGTATTAATGTGCAGCTTTCAGTCCTCCACTGTTCGACATGACACGCTGACCCCGCCCCCTCGAGGCTGCGTTTGGCTCCACCCGCCTCCTGCAGAGCCGAAACATAAACCCAGCGCCCCCTCCCTGTGGATGCCAGCACAGACGGTGGAGCGGCTCCTGTTTGGCTTCGCCGTCCCGCTCGGTGAAACACTCGCCGGTCAGTTTGCCCTCTGGCTACCTGGACGGCGCTTTGGCGAGCAGCCGTGCGGCTCGTGTGGTTGGCTGGTTGTCAGGGGGTGACGGTGCCAGGGGAGGGGGGGTCTGCAGTGGTGCCTCCATCGCTGGGCGTCATCCAACTGTTAGTGACCTTGGCTTGGACCCCACCCAGCTGGACCGTGTGTGTGTGTGTGTGTGTGTGTGTGTGTGTGTGTGTGTGTGTGTGAGCTCTGAAGTCTGAATTTCAAAGCTACAGACTAAAACAATTGTAGTTTCATTTTTTTTGTTTGTTTTGAAGTGATTTGGTTTCTTCTTTGAGATGTTTCCACTTTGATTCAGTCACCTTTAAAACTTCAGGCCTTCTTGTTTTTGCTCTGTCCCCAAAAAGAGTAAAAATTTCAGAAAATAAAACTCACCTCCTCCTCGTTAACCAATCAAAACAAAAAGGAGGCGGAGCTTCTGTTTGTCCTTATTGAGGAGGAGCCAATCAGCAGCTGCTAAAGTCAGGACATGAATCTCTTTCCTTGTTTTTACTTGTTTGTTTTAAAGTTGTGTTAAAATAGACAGAAAACTTTAGGATACAGAGCGAATAAAAACAGATTTATCAGACACTACAGGAGTAAAAAAACACCTCAGAGTCTTTTTGTGATCTGTGTTTGTTCAGTTTAACGTTCATCAGTTTCTACAGTTTGATAATTTAATCTAAGCAGGAGAAAAAGACTTTAACCTGAAACAAACTTAATTGTGACATTAAACAAAAGAGTTTTCTGCATCTTTGTCTCTTTGTGTCTTTGTAGCTCTGGTTATTTTACATCTTTGTGTTAATTTGTTTCAGCAACTGTTTTTTTTACTCTCTGTCCTTTAGAGTCCTTTCAATTCTAAATCTTCTTTGTGTCTTTGTTCCTTTTTGTAAAAGTGTGTCTCCGCATCTTAGTCTCAATTTGTTCTGCCTCTTTGTTTCTTTACGTCTTTTTTTTTTTATGTATTTGTCTTCTTGTCTCCTTGTCTCTTTGTGTCTTTGCCTTTTTTCTTTCTTTTTTAGTATTCATGCCTTTGTGTCTCTCTGTATCTCTGTGTCTTTGTTTCTTTTCTTCATTTCTTTGTGCATCTGTCACCTTCTGTGTCTCTCCCTGTTTTTTAATCTTTGTGTTTTTTGTCTCTCTTTGAGTTTCTGTCTTTGTGTCCTAGTATGGTTGACTTTTTTATCTATTGCTGCCTGTTTGTTTCTCTCCATCTTTGCTCTGACTTTGTGTTCTTCTATCTCTTTGTGTCTTTTTGTAACCATGCCTCTTTTTGTTTCTCCGTGAGTTTGTATCTCTTTGTATTTGTCTCTTTGTATCTTTGACTCTGTCTTTTTCAACCTTTGTTCTTTGTCTTTATATTTGTCTGTGTCTCTTTGTATCTCTGCATCTTTGTCTCTGTTTCTTTGTTTATCTGTCAACTTTTATGTTTCTCTTTTTGTGTCTTTGTTTCCTTGTGTGATTGCCCCTTTGTATCTTTGTGTCTTAATGTGTATTTTTTATCTTCCAGAGCTCATCCGTCAGTTTTTGTTTCTGCTTGTGTTGTTTTGTCTCTGTCTCTTTGTGTCTTTGTGTCTCTGTATCTCTGTATCTTAATGTGTTTTCCTGTTTTCAAGTGTTTATATGTTTGTTTTTGCTTCTGTCGTTGTTGTTTTGTCTCTGTGTCGTAATTTTTCAGGTTTAAAGTTTTCGTGAAACAAAAGTGTTGACTTGCTGTTTCCCCTCTGTCGTCTTTAACGTTTAAAACTTTTTGTCTGGAAAAGTTTCGTGCTCTCTTTCTGACGTTTTTGTCCTTTTCTGTTTTCTTCCAGTCGGTGTTGTGACAAGAAGAGCTGTGGAAACCGTAACGAGACGCCCTCTGACCCCGTCATCATCGACAGGTAGGAGCTCACCTCTTCACCTCTTCCTCTGTATCGGCTCAGATCCGGACGCTGGTTTTTCCCGCTCAGACTCAGAGCGGCGCTTTGAGCTCAGGTTCTTCAAGCTGATGTTTGTTTTGTTTGCGTTTGATCATGTGACCTCACCTGGTGCCTTCAGGTGATTCTGTTGTGAAGTTAAAGACAAACTCTATCAGCCAATCAGAGGGCTCCAAACTTCATCAGCTGATCCTTTGTTGTTGTTCGCCCTCGTGTCCTTGGACTCGGCGTCTGTCCGTCATGACGGGCCGCTGTGATTGGTTGAGTGACAGCAGGGGACGCCGATGACCTCAGAGGAGGTCAGGAGGGACGAGGGGGGGGTCGGCTGGTTAGAGAGGCTTTGGACTGCAGCCACCACACACACACACACACACACACACACACACACACACACACACGTGTAAAAGAGACAGTGCACATGTTGTTACACGCCAGACCCACACGTTAAATGTACACACCTTAGATCACACACACACACACACACACACACACACACACACACACACACACTGTCCTCTCACCTCAGCCTGTGTGTGCGTGTGTGTGTGTGTGTGTGTGTGTGTGTGTGTGTGTTTGATGGGTGTTTTTAGAGGTTTTGTCACCTCTCTCTGTGTCCGCTCACACATGAGATGGATTCTATACATTCGACCATCACCTTCCTCCCCCCGTGACATGTTCAGACACAAAGCATTGTGGGTAAAGAATAAGGCTTTGAACCCGTATTTTTTCCAGTAATAAAAAAACAAACGTCGTTGTCTTATATTTGGGTCATTACGGTTCATCTTGTGCCGTAGCGGCTGAATTCTCTCTCATCTGTGCGGTGGCTGTCGCAGTCATGTGAGGTCACGATAAAGCGTCACAGGGATTTTCAGGAACAAAAATACACCAGTATTAACCTGTTTACATTGTTTTTACGTTCCATTTCTGCTCCTGAACATTAAAAATTCAAAAGTTTCTGGTTTGGTTTTTTGTGAACTGGTTCAAAGCTCTGATAAAAAAATCTGTCTTATAAATTTAGAGACGCACCAGCTGAGTGTGTGTGTGGAGCTTTAATTAGGACACAACAGGACACTGACACAAGGAACACACACACACCGTTACTGTGTGCATACTAATGCACACACACACACACACACACACACATCTATGTGCAGACACACACAGCGTGTCAGTCTGTGTCTGTGATTTACGGCGCTGCTGCTTGTTTCTCTGCATTTTAGAGCCTGTTAGGAAATGCAGGATTTATTAGTGTGACCTCCTCTGACACACACACACACACACACACACACACACACACACACACACACACACACACACANGTCATATGGTTGCACCGGGCTGGATCTCATACAGGATCATATAAGTCCTGGAGCGGACTTCAGTGGTTTCCAGAGGAAGTTTTGTGGGTTTGTGTTGGAAAATAGTCGGCACAGCATTTGGCTTTAGTCTCCGTTTATAATGACCCACACCTGTCAGCTCTTTCATCAGCATGGGCCGGCTAAATGCAGCAAATGCTTCTGGGGAGAAGTGGCCAGAACATAGCCACAGGCTTAAGGCTATAACATGAGCTAAAGGCTACAAAGGAGCTAAAGGGTAGCGCAGATGGTTAATAATAATAATAATAATACATTTTATTTATAGAGCGCTTTTCTAGATACTCAAAGACGCTTCACAGACATTAAAAAAATAAAACAACACAGTAATGATAACAAAAATAATAACCTATAACAATGAAAACAAGACAAAACAAAACCATGGGATACAATTAAAAGCAGTTAGACATTAAAAACACTTTTAAAAACACAACACACCAGTTAAAGGCTAAAAAACAAGCTCAAAGCTAAAACAAAGACTAAAGGTTTAGTCACGAGCTAAAGGCAGAAACAGGGGCTAAAGGCTGAATGTAGCCGCTACCAAACTTCGCTCCAAACTTACAAAGCTTGATTGTTGTCATGTTTCAAACAACAGCGTTGATAAATACATTACCTCATCACATATGTGGTGAAAAGTTATCCTGAACAAAAGTGGAGTTTTAAAGAAAGATCTGATCTACTTTCACTTTCACTTTCTAAATCCACTTCATGCAGATTTTTTCCTCGCAGTCACTTTAAAGAGGAGTGAAATTTCTCTGCAGAAAAAGTGTGAACTGACCCTTTAACTCACAAACAGGAGGAGAATCTTCAGCTGAAGCTGTGGGTCACTAACAGGCCTCAGCGTGCGTGTGTGTGTGTGTGTGTGTGTGTGTGTGTGTGTGTGAATATAAATGCCTGCTGATGCTCCTCTCAGAGGTCGCTTTGTTTCCTCGCTCTCCCGTTAATGGCTGAAATCCTGCCGAGGCAGCAGAACGCCGCGCTGACGGATCGCCGTAACTCCGCCGTTATTACACGCTAATATTGCAATTAGATGGGTGGACAAGTTGCCCGAGCGGGGGCCATAAATCCCCCCGGCGGTGTCAGAGCGTACGAGGGGGCCGAGCTCTAATTACCCAGAACGCACCTCTCTCCCGGCCTCCCCCCTCCTCACCGCTCTGACCATCGCCTTCCAGCGTTAATGGTCGAGCCTTACATGGAGGTCACGACCCCCACACCCCCCCCTTTAGATCAACACTTGTTCTCAAACGCCATTTGCAGCTTTGGTGTCGTCTGCAGAGAGGTGCGTTTAAGTGATGGAGGATGACCTTTGACCTCCGGACACGCCATCAGACTCCTGATGAGCGCGAGCCGCCGCTCTGCAGACGCTTTTATCTTTTCTTCAAACCAAACAACAAAAGAATCACCTTTTCTTTTCTTTGTGGTGGAAACTACATTACCCATCAGCCCCCTCTCTGCTGATAATAAACACATCGCGGTGATTTAACCCTCGTTTTTCTGCTTCCTGAACCAATTACAGGCGACTGCGAGGGAGAGACGGAGGCCGAACCTGTGATTTTATCCGCGTTAAGTGTTTCCTGTTTTGAGAATAAATCATCATTTGCAGAAACAGAACCGCACACGCCGTCTCTGTCCCCTGTTAAGATGTTTTATCGTCTCGTGGGAGGAGGCGAGGAGCCGGCGAGCGCAGAGAGGAAGGTTTGATTTAAAGAGACGATTCAGGAGGAAACGACGCTGAAGGTTTCTGCGGTTTAAAGGTTTATTACGCTGCTTCTGTGGGAGGAAACTCACGTCTGAAACACACCTTTAAACAATCATTTCATCCTGGAAACAAAGAGGGAAAGTCTCTGACCTATCACAGGCTGTGAGACCAGAGCGAGGGCTGGAAGTNAGGGCTGCTGCAGGGGATTCTGGGTAATTTGAGCGGAGTACGCGGGCGACGGTGGGAACATGGGGGTCAGCTGATCGACCGGGACTCAGGTTTGGTGAAAGGAGTCGATGTGACGACGGCGTGTTAATGTGGGGGTTATGGTGCAAGGAGCAATGCATCATGGGTAAAATGGGATTCTTAGAGATAGAGGCAGGAGTCGATCTCTCACATCGATGACTTAAATCTGTTATGTTTATGTGTAAATGTGAAGAATTTGAACCTATAACTTTTAAAAATTACTTTCCTGTGATGTCACACACTTCTGGCTCCGCCCCCTCAGAAAGTTTCTGTGAACTGTGTGTTCAAAACTAAGAAACATGCCCTGAAGTTCTTCTTCTACAGTTTACAGCAGAGTTTATGGATAAATGCTCAAAACAACAAGCGAAGCTCAAACTTCTTTCAAACAACATTTCGTGACCAAAAGTTGAGAAGTTTTCTGGTTTGGCCTGAGCGGCTCAACACTGCCCCACTTGGTTTCCAGTGGTACTGCAACATTTGGTTTGTATTTGTTAGCCTCCAAAAACAGTGAAGGACAAACTTATGAGATTACTTCAAATTCCTGTATTGACCCAAATATAAGACTAGTTTTTTTTCTAAAAATGATGTGAAAAAGTGGGGTGGTCTTATACTCAGGGTCTAACCATAAACACATGCTGACAGTTGTTGCCACTAGGGATGCACTGATACCATGTTTTTTACATGAATAAATATAGTTATATATGGAAAATAATACATATTAAATATATAAATACATTGCAAAAAGTATGGAGTTACAGAGTAAAATGTCTGAGGATGGCGAACCAAAAAAGCTTGTTTTGTCTGTTTCTGTCTTTTTATCCGTAAAACGCTTCGAAGTTACAGTTAAAGAATTATTAAAATTTATACTTTTTATCACTGACAGAAGTGGAACGATTGAAAAATACTGACAAAGTATAACTGTTCGTTGGTTTCTTTTCTTTATTGTTTTTTAATACAAACCATTTTTTGAAACCTCACTTGCCGTTAAATGGGCCTTATTAAATATTTCCGCGTTTTTATTTCCTCCTCTGAGTCCTAAACTTCTTATCTCGTTCACCTTTTGTTATTTTTAAATATATGCTGAGTGTTTAACCTTAAGTTTAAAAAGTAAATGGGTCAATGACAAAAAGAGGGTCTAAAAACATATTTTTAAAAAGTTCTTTGAAAATGGATAAAAACATATTTCTGTGTGAAGAATTATGTTTTCTAACAGATTTCAGTAGTTGATCAACATTTCAAAGTTTTTAGGTTCATTATTTTTTAGTATTTTTAATTTGAGCACCCAAAAATGTCAGGTGGTGCAACCAAATATATGAAAATATATTTATATGTTCCTGTTATTTTTTCTGTGTGAAATTATTGGCAAGTATCTCTCAAGTGTCTGTAGTGACTCATACATTTTCATTTTGTGTGTTTCATTTCTTTTATTTGTGAATAAGATCAATAATTTGATGTTAAAATAACATTTCACATTATTACATTGGTTGTTCCACCTGACATGGAAATTGTTCCAGTCACCAATGAAGTGAAAAAACCTTTTTTATCAGTATTTCAGAGAAATCTACAAACTTTTCCACTTGGTCACAAATGTCATTTGGGCTCCTCTGGCTGATGCAGTTTCCTGTTTCCTGTTTTATTCTCTTCACTTTAAAATAAAAGTCTAATGTTACGGTTGCACCACCCTGACATTTGACAAGGTGAAAATTACGGGACAAAAGTTTTTTACATTTCTCAACAGCTTTAAAATTCTTTTTATTTGCAAAGAATGTTTTATTTAAAAAGGTTNCCCCCCGGTTGAATCTAACTTTGTGTGACTGTTTGTTTGTTTGTGGAGGATGCTGCTCTGTGAAATATAGATGGATGCAGGTGGCCCGATGTGCACGCTGAATTATTCACACACAGGACTCTGAGTGGAAACAAACACAACGACACACACACACACACACACACACACCGACGCTTTCTTTGTCATCAGGAGGCAGAAAGGTGATGCAAAAACACGTTTTATCTGAAGCTTCTGTCGTTAAATCGAACTTCACTCTGTACGTCGTGGGTTTAACGGAGTGATGTTAGTGAGATTTCCCGTCAGTTTGTGCAGAAAAGGAAGAGAGGTCAGAGAGTTAAGAGCCAGCTCTGTTTTTAGATCCTTGTTTACTTTCTATGAACAGTTTCAGCCGCGAGTGTGAGATCACATCAACCACGACCTCTGACCCTGTTTCCACGATCATCAGCGTCTGTTTACACTCAGCAGAAACACAAACTCAGCTCAGTCTGCAGAGTTTCTCTCTTTGTGGGGGGTGAGGGGGTGAGGAAAGGGGGTGGGGGGGGTTGGTCACCTGTCCTTGTGTCTGGGTGTCTCCATTAGACCCTGGTGGAGCTCAGGACCTGGGGGGGCCCCGGGGCTCGCTGAGGTTTGATGTAATCCAGGGAGAAATGTTCAGTGGAGCCAGGAGCCATTTACCACGAGGGGGGGCAGCTAGAGTCAGGGGGGCTCACCTGGAGTCAGGACACTGTCCATGAAATATCTGAGTCTGTGTTCTTACGTTTGTCCAGCAGGGGACGACTCCGCTTGTTATCAAGACTCAAATATTTTGTCAAGATTTCTGAGTAGTTGGCTCAGATTTCTGAATATTTGGCTCAAATTTGTGAATATTTGGCTCAAATTTCTGAATATTTGGCAAAGATTTCTGAATATTTGGCTCAAATTTGTGAATATTTGGCTCAAATTTCTGAATATTTGGCAAAGATTTCTGATTATTTTGCTCATATTTCTGAATATTTGGTTCATATTTCTGAATATTTGTTTCAAATTACTGAATATTTTGCTCAAATTTCTGAATATTTGGCTCAGATTTCTGAATATTTTGCTCAAATTTCTGAATATTTGGCTCAAATTTCTGAATATTTGGCTCAAATTTCTGAATATTTGGTTCAGATTTCTGAATATTTGGCATAAATTTCTGAATATTTGGCTCAGATTTCTGAATATTTGGCGCAGATTTCTGAATATTTGGCTCAGATTTCTGAATATTTGGCAAAGATTTCTGAATATTTGGCGCAGATTTCTGAATATTTGGCAAAGATTTCTGAATATTTGGCGCAGATTTCTGAATATTTGGCAAAGATTTCTGAATATTTGGCTCAAATTTCTGAATATTTGGCTCAAATTTCTGAATATTTGGCTCAAATTTCTGAATATTTGGCTCAAATTTCTGAATATTTGGTTCAGATTTCTGAATATTTGGCATAAATTTCTGAATATTTGGCTCAAATTTCTGAATATTTGGCAAAGATTTCTGAATATTTGGCGCAGATTTCTGAATCTTTGGCTCAAATTTCTGAATATTTGGCTCATATTTCTGAATATTTGGCTCAGATTTCTGAATATTTGGCTCATATTTCTGAATATTTGGCTCAAATTTCTGAAAATTGGGCTGAAATTTCTGAATAGTTGGCTCAGATTTCTAAATCTTTAGCAAAGATTTCTGATTATTGGCTCAGAGTTCTGAATATTTGGCTCAGATTTCTGAATATTTGGCTCAGATTTCTGAACATTTGGCTCAAATTTCTGAATGTAAAGTCAAGATTTCTAAATTTTGAAGTAAGATTTCTACGCTCTATATTTATAAGTCTTAGCTAAATATTTAAAATGTAAACCAAATGTTAAAAAAATGTAGCTAAATATTTAGAATCAGGACATTTATTTATTATATTTTGATACAAGATTTAACATTAAGATAAAACGTTCAACTTTAAAACATGACATTCAAAAAAAAATTTCACGAATATTTCTTCAAATCTGAATAAAAAGTGATGTTTTAGCACTGAATGTGGAGAAATGTTATTAATTGTAATGTGTGCAGTTTTACGATTGGTGCTCCATATGCTACAACACTAATATAACATCTACAACACAAATATTTATGCTACAACAGGAACATGAACGCAACAACAAATATAAACCCTATAAAGTAAAAAGTTTAAATTTTGGATTTAGTCAAAATCTGAGATGTAAATGTGGAAATATGAGATTGTAAGTTGAAATCATTGGGTAAAATAAGTCTAAATTCTGAGATTAAAGTCAAAATTTTGCAAAAAAAAAAGCCCAATATTTGAGATTAAGGTTGATATTTTAGAATACAAGTCATATTTTTGAAATTCAGAGATGAAATATTTTTGATGAAAAGTTGAAATTTGGGACCTGCCATTGGCTACAGCAGAATAAAGTGAAGGTTCTGGAGTGGCCATCTCAGTCTCCTGACCTCAATATCATTGAGCCACTCTGGGGAGATCTCAAACCTGCAGTTCATGCAAGACAGAGCAAGAATTTACAGGAACTGGAGGCTTTTTGCCAAGAAGAATGGTCAGTTTTACCATCTGAGAAAATAAAGACCCTCATCCACAACCAGCACAAAAGACTTCAAGCAACAAGAATGTAAACGCTACAATGGGGCGCCAATAGTACAGTTACACACACTGCAAATAACGACAACATTTCTCCACATTTAGCCCTAAAACATCACATTTTATTCAAATTCAGAGAAGTACTTGTAAAATATATCTGTCAAATATAATATGTTCAACTTTAATGTTTTATCTAAATGTTAAATGTTATATATAAATGTTATAAATACATGTCCTGATTCTAAATATTTAGCTACGTTTCTCTACATTTTGTCTCTGGAAACCAACTGTAGAAATACAAAAACAGTTTTTTGATNTTGTTTATCAGACTGAACCTGAACTTTCCCTCCATCAGCTGGTTCCCACTTCCTGTTGACTCCTAATTGGATTGGTGAATTAAGTCTGAATGTGATTACATCACCGCCTGCAGCGTCGTTAGCCGCCTCACCGTCAACATCCAGCGGCGCCCTGCTGGAAACACCCCCCTCACCTCCAAATCTACACCCCCACCTGCCCCCCCCCCAACCTGACCCAGGGCGGGGTGCTCACCGGGGGATCATGGGAACTTAGGGAAGTCCCCCCCCCACCCCGTCTTCCTCCTTCCTCTCACCAAATCCCACTCCCAGCATGCACCTCACCCCCTCAAGGCAAATCACCTTGTTAATCTCAGTGTACACACACACACACACACACACACACACACACACACACACACACACACACACACACACACAGCTGCAGGTGTAAACAGATCTGGTTCATCACTCGTCCTCTTGTTTCCTTCTCTTGAATCCTCAGCTTCTCACTGTTGATGTAGAAACTGTTTTTTTCCCTCTGAACTTTTGAAAAATGTTAAATTCTCAAACAAACCTCATCACCAATCAGTGAATTTCTCCTCAGTGACCTCATCAAACACAAAAACTGTGAACCTGAAGATTCAATCTGACGCTCGTCCCTCTGATCAAATCTTTCTCTCAGCTCAGACTTGTATTTACGACGTGTACGAATTCTAGAGTCATCAGATTTTTAAGAATCAGACTCAAGTTACAACTAAAGATCTGGATTCGAGCTGCTGAAAATAAATGATGGAGCCAAGGACAGTGAAAAAGAACCAGAAAAAAATATTTACGACAATAAAAAATCACCCTGAATTAATTCTCATGATTCCAGAATTTTGAGACCAAGGTAAGAATTCTAGAATTCTGAGATTAGAGTCAGAATTCCAACCAAAGTCTCGTAGTGACTGATCTCCAGGAATTCTAGATTTCTGAGTTTGAGGTCGGACTCTAGAACCCTCAGAGATTTAAGTCAGATATTTGACTTTACATTTCCAGAGCTCAAGAATGTTTGGACTTCATATAAAGTTCCAGAATTTTCAGGGTTTCCAGAATCAGTCTCACTAAAAACTGAGGTATAGGAATTCTAGAATAAGGAGACTTTCATACGAATTTTTAAGCTGGTTCTCAGAGCTCTGGAGTTTGGAAAATTTAGTTAGAACTCTAACTTTAGTCTCAATTAAGTGAGATTAAGCAATTTCTTAAGATTTCTGAGAGCAAAGTCTGATTCTAGAACTCTCGGTGATACAAGTTAGAATTCTGTCTTGATTCTAGAGTTTTCACAATGAAAAACTGAAATCCAAGGAAATGTTTCATTTTCATCAAAAATGTTCTTTTTAGTCTTAATACACTGGAGCAGAAATGTCTTATCTCAAGTTAATTAAAACGAAAAAGTTTCTTGTGTTAAGACATAACTCTAGATTCAAACAGTCAGAATTATGGTCTAAACCTCAGAGCTCCAGAATTCATGCATTTTGAGTCAGAATTCCAACTTTAGTTTCTCGAGTTTGAAGAATCAAGTCAGGACTCTGTGACCGACGAGGAAAAACACTGAACTCTTTTAGTTCAGCTGAAAATCTTCAGGTCAGGACGAAGTTTGAGCTCAATCGTCTGAACGTTGGTGGGATCAGAAGCTCTGAGCTCTGATTGGTTCTGGTGTTGCCATTGACTGTATATAGAATAAACAGCGTGGCTCCTCCTGTCACCGTTCTACGTTTTTGAAGCCAAAAACCCCGTTTCTCTAGCCGCCATTGTGCAGCCAGAGTCTGCGCAGTAGAGAATTTCCGGTGGAGCCAAGTTAAAAAAGAGAAATAAAAATATTTATTTCTTCTTCTTCAGAAGGTTTAGTCTCCTTTTGGCTCTTTCCTGAAGTTTCTTATATCCCCGATAAAAACTACTCCCGAACGGCAGCTGTCAACTATCGTAAAACGAAACTTATATCACGGTTTTTAACGTCCAATAACTAATGAGAAACTAACTTCTCAGAAAAAAAACACCTGAACGCCATGCAGCCAGATGACATCATCATACCACCTTAGAGTAAGGATGAGAGAAACATTTCTACCAGGTATCGTAATTTTTTAAAGTTTTCCCGGCTCATATCTGGAATAAATGGGGAGGCGGGGCTTATGACCTATACTGCAGCCAGACACCAGGGGGCGGGGCTTATGACCTATACTGCAGCCAGACACCAGGGGGCGGGGCTTATGACCTATACTGCAGCCAGACACCAGGGGGCGGGGCTTATGACCTATACTGCAGCCAGACACCAGGGGGCGGGGCTTATGACCTATACTGCAGCCAGACACCAGGGGGCGGGGCTTATGACCTATACTGCAGCCAGACAC
>RPOG01001583.1:127433-139187 GCA_008086565.1 Thalassoma bifasciatum
TCAAATAAATGTGAGAAAAATTTGAATTTTCAGATGGAAAGTCAAATTCTCAAGATATAGAAGTCAAATTAATGAGATTAAAAGTCAAATTTAAGTGATAAAAACTTAAATTAATGAGATTAAAAGTCAAGACAATGTGATTGAAACTCAAAATTATGTGACAAAGTCATTTTATGAGATGAAAACTCAAACTTTGAGATCAAAAGTCAATTTATTTAGAAACAGATGTTCAATTTAAATGATAAAAAGTCAAATTTATTAGATTAAGAAGTCAAAGTTAAAAAGAGTTCTGCAGCGTTTGTGTGTGTTGTTGATGTGTGACTTTGTCTTTGCATGGTAGAGTTTGAACTGTCACTTGTAGATGTAGTGATGAACTGTGTTAACTGACAATGGTTTTCTGAAGTGTTCCTGAGCTCACGTGCTAATATCCTTTACACAATGATGTGGGTTTTTAATGCAGCGCCGCCTGAGGGGTCAAAGGTCACGGCCATTCAATGTTGGTTTTGGGCCTTGCTGCTTACGTGCAGAGATTTCTCCAGATTCTCTGAATCTTTTGATGATATTATGGTCTGTAGATGATGAAATCCATCAATTCCTGCAGTTGGACAAAGTTGAGAAACATTGTTGACTGAGCCTTTTGGGGATGATGCTCCTTTTATACCCAATCATGACACTCACCTGTTTAAATCAACCTGTTCACCTGTGGAATGATCATTTTTGTCTTTAAATAATTTGAAATAAGACATTTTTATGACCTGACCTGGTGAATGTGGCTCAAATCAGGAAAAACAAGACGATTTTTACTACAAATCAGACATAATAACTTGCTTAGATTTCAGTCGTTTCAGTGTAAATGATGATTTTTCCCGTAGAGTTTGGTGTCATTGAAGAAGGCAGTGTTCATTCTGGTAAACAAATTAACTTGTATTGCTTTCTTGGTGCATAATATTTAAGGTAATATAAGGTTTTGTGATCTAAATGAATGAATGAATAATTTGTTGAAAATTAAAAAAAAGCAAAATAACTTAAAGAAATGACCGCTCATGTTTTCTAGAAGCTGATTTTAGAGAAAGTGATCTTCAGGGATGATGGTAGTAGCTCAGACGTGCAGGTAAACAGAGGGGTGAGGGGGTCGGTGGGGTGGTCAGGTGGGCCCCCCCCCTCTTGTTTCCTCTCCCAGCATGCTCGGCGTCCCCTCCCTGGGCGCCTCAGCGGGGCTTAGCTCTCTCTACGTGGACCGTCTCCCTAATCACACCTCGCTAATCCCACCTGTCAAAACCGCTCCGGTCAAACAAGACCCCCCCCCAACCCCCCCCTCTGCACCGTCACCCGCTAATTAGCTCTTCCAGGCCTCTGCTGGTGGTGCATGCTGGGAAAAAGCTGGAGACAGAAACGGAGCGGGCGCCGCGGCTCCTCCTCGCTCCTCTGGAGGTTTCACGTCCGTTAAAATCGAGCTGAGCCGGGGGCGGCGGGCCACCTAGTTCACAGCAGGTGTGTGTGTGTGTGAGCAGGTGTGTGTGTTTAGGAAGTGAGAATGATAGACTCGACCCATGTGTGTGTGTGTGTGTGTGTGTGTGTGTGTGTGTGTGTGTGAGAACAAGCATTGATCCATCGATCGGCGTCGCTGTGGCCCCGAGCGCCGTCAGGCTTAACTGTTATTACTGCTGTGGCTGTTTAGACGTCAGTCATTAATTAATGCACTCACACTGCTCACACTGTGCAGCTGTCAGTCACACACACACACACACACACACACACACACACACACACACACACACACACACACACTCAGCTGTGAGTTAGAGCCTCTCAGTGTGGAGTGTGTGAGTCCTGTTGATGATGATGAAGTGTCTCTGACTGAAGACTCCACCTTCACCTGTCTCTCTCTCTCTCACCTGTCTATCAATTTATTTATTGACATGAACGACATACGTTTACGTTGCCAAAGCAGGTGTGATGTGAAAAAAATGTTCACACAGTTAAACATCCAGTTGAATAAACTTAACAGCTGTGCAAAAAGAGCATGCAGTGCAAAATATAAAATAGGAATAGAATATTAGTAAAATAGACTTCATCTCTGTACATTTTAAACATTACAAAATTACAATTATTAGCTTTAAAGTGTAAAAATGTTTTCAAAAAGTGTACAGAGAGTTTGATATATACATGATGTACTGTCTCTCTCTCACTTGTCTGTCTGAAGCCTTTAAATCCTCTATCTTCAGTTTTTGTGTTTGAAAGAAAGACCTCAAGGTTTAAGTTTGTGATGAAACAAAAATAAAGTTGTTTTGTCATAAGATTAAAATCCTCATATTCCCAGATTAAAGTCATAAAGGAAAACATGAATCACTCTGCAAAAACTGAAATCTAAGCAAATCATTATGTCTCATTTTTAGCAAAATTTGTCTTACTATTCTTAATTTGAGCCACATTCACCAGACCAGGTCATAAACATGTCTTATTTCAAGTTTTTTTTACTTGTCACAAGCAATTCATGCCTCATTTTTGTCTTTAAAAAACTTGAAATGAGACATTTTTATGACCTTGTCTCGTAAATGTGGCTCAAATCAAGAATAATAAGACACATTTGACTAAAAATAAGACAGAATGACTTGATTAGATTTCAGTTTTTGCAGTGCATCCTGTGTCCTGTGAAGTTTTACTGAACATCAATTCATACAAAATGCACAAAATCCTTCATGTTCTTCACTCAGGTTTAATTTCTGCTGAAACAGACATCGGCTTTTTTTCCTTATAACTTGGACATTTCATCTCAAAATTCCAACTTTTTATGTCAAAGTTTTGACTCAATGTGGACAAAAAAAAAGTTTTCATTTTTATTTCTTAAACAGCGTAAACAGGCTTCCATACATCTTCTGTCCTCATTCCTCAAACTTTGACTCTTTTCTTTAACTGTATCTTTCATCCACGTCTTTTCTCGTGTTTCTTTTCTGTGCAGGATGTTTTAACTCTTCGTTTTTCTGCCCCCCCCCCTCGTCCAAACTCCCCCCTCAGCTCCTCTAAAGCTGCGTTCACAAGCTCCACTCGTTCTGCTCTGCTTCATGTCACAAATCACTTCACTACATTTGACTCTGCAGAAAATCCCCCGAGGACCAACCCCCCCCCCCCAAAACCACTTTCTCCATCGCCACAAAGAGAGAGAGGGAGGGGGCGAGCGAGCACGTGTTTGTGTTTCTCACAGTTTCTGGGGTTAAACTCTCAGATCAGAACGATGTGGACGCAGGTTGTCGTACATAAAGTTAATTAGCGCGGCGTGTTGGGACATGTCGTCCGTCACGTTTGGTCGTTAGATTCTTCTTTGATTCCTGCACAAACTCAGTGTTTGAGGTTTTTTCTCGCTGTAGTTAAACAGCTGCTTTCCAGCTGTTTCTGGGGGACGTTTGTGAACGTCGCACCGCTGTATGCAGATGATTCTCCACCTTTAGTCGACCTGCTCTGGTTTTACACCCATCGCTGCGTTTCCACCTGCTGCAGCTCAGACGCCGTACCTTTAAATCTCTTTAAACCTATGAGACCGAAAGTGTCACGTTTTAAAGGAAAAGCTCAGCTGCTTCATAATAAACTGTTTCTGCTCAAACTCATGTTTTCAAAATGCAAAAGCTCTGAGACCAAAGTTTAATGAGCTGATAAACTACGGGACAGAATTCTAGAATCGTTAAAGATTTTCAGACTTAAATTCTGAACATTCTCTTTAATTTCACAAATCTAGATTTGTGATTATTTGAGGATCTTTAGGATTATGCAACAATTGTGATTCTCAAATCTGAGAATTATAATAATTCTAACTTTAATCTCAGAAGTCTTGAATTCCAAAAACATGTTTTCAGAAACATTTGAGACTTTCAGATCTCCAGACTTCAACAACAAAGTTCAAGAATTCCAAAAAATCTCAGAGTTCTGGCGTTTTTTATTTCTTTTTTTAAACTCTGGGTCGTTCAACTCGGAATCCTAAAATTCTGAAGCTCAGACTTGAATCTAAGAGTTTGGAATATTTTTTGTCGTTCAATCTCAAATTTTTAGAATTTCAAATACAAATTTATAAACTCTAGTCTTGCATTCTGAAATTCTTAGTTATTTGTGTCTTTTAGACACAGAGTTCTTGAACTCTAAATAATCTTAAACTTTAATACGAGGGTTCTAGATTATTAATAATTCTGAAAAACAATCTAATCTAACAATCTTGAAATTCTGAGGCTTCATCTTCAGAATTCTAGAAATAAGATAAAATCAGTGAGTTGAATCTCAGAATTCTAGATTTGTATAACTGTCAAACTTTATTCTAAGAATTTTCTGTCTTGAAACACACATTCCTTTACTTTAATCTTGAATTCTCGTATCCATTAATTCTCGAACTCTTAGTTTTTTATGTCTTTAATCTCAGAGTTCTGGAACTCTAAAAATTCTTGGACTTCAACACGAGGGTTCTAGAATTCTGAAAAAAAAAAAAATTTGAGGCTCAAGATCTCGAGACTTCAATAACAAAGTTTAAAAATTCCAGAAAATCTCAGACTTTGAGCTCACAGTTGTGGATTTTTTCTTTTTTAAACTCTGGGTCGTTCAACTCAAAATTCTAGAATTCTGGAGCTCAGACTTTTATCTGAAATTTCTGGATATTTTATGTCTTTCAATCTGGAATTTTAGAATTCCAACTTAAAATTAATAAACTCTAATCTTGAATTCTGGAATTCTTAGTTATTTGTTTCTTTAAGACACAAAGTTCTGGAACTGTAAATAAACCTTAAACTTTAATACGAGAGTTCTAGAATTCTGAAAAAACGTCAAGGCATTGATCTCAAAATTCTAGAATTCTGAAGATTCTCAAACTCTTTTGTAGGAGTATTGAAAATTCTGAAGCTTTATCTGGAGACTTTTAGAAACAAGATAAAATCAGAGAGTTGAATCTCAGAATTCTAGATTTGTAAAATCGTCAAACTTTAAATTCAGAAAACTGAATTTTCTGTCTTTAAACACACATTCCTTAACTTTAATCTTGAATTCTAGTATCCATGAATTCTCCAACTCTTAGTTTTTTATGTCTTTAATCTCAGAGTTCTGGAACTCTAAGAATTCTTAGACTTTAATATGAAAGTTTAGAACTCTGAAAAACTTTTGAGACATTGATCCAGAATTCTGGAATTCTAAAAATTCTTCAACCTTAATCAAATAATATTTTTTTCCCTGTCTTTCTTGGCAGAGTTCTAGAAACCCAAAACTAAACTGAGGAAGAAACAGAAGTTTCTGGCGTTAAATTCTCCCGTTGGTCCGTCCTCTGTGGTCACGTTGTTTCCTGTTCTGTGAAATCTTTTCTCTTTGTATCCGTTAAGTTTGTGGCGTAGCGGTTTATGGTTTGATTTAAAGTGTTTTTAGAGGATTGCCAGAAAATCCAACGTTCACATTTCCTCTGAACCAGTCATGTTTCATTCATCCCTGAGGAACGATCTGGAAAAATAAAAGAGTTTCTGTCCAATTTTATCCAAACTACAGGATTAACTGTGGTTTAAAGTTTGTGTATGAGTCATTTTTCTGGATTTTCCCTCAGTTAAATCAGGTTTACGCAGCTTTGTAAAGTCGTTCTCATCCTCCGTCAGGTTTATAAACGTTTGTGCTCTTAAATCTGTGAGTTTTTCTCCGTAAACAAACTGAGACAAACCTGAGGATCCTGATCCATCCTCTGAGGTTTGACGCTTCCTCCGACTTCATGATCCATGATGTGCAGCTTCCGCTCCACGATAGAGCGACATATGTTCCCTATTAGAGAGAGAGAGAGAGAGAGAGAGGGAGAGAGAGGGAGAGAGAGAGAGAGAGAGAGAGAGGGATGATGTGGTGGGTGGAGGACGGAGAGAGGAGAGGAAGTGGATGATGGGAGTTTCTCTTGGGAAACCTCGTCTCTTCCAGCTGAGTACAGATGTTGCACCACCCGTCCAATCCCACAACCCCCCTCTCTCTCCCTCTCTCCCTCTCTCCCCCTTTCCTCCCCCTCGTTTCTCGACCTCTTCACCTTTACACAAACTGTCAGCAGCAGCAGCAGCTTTGTTTCAGCACAGAGAGTTCACTTGACTCACTTTTATTCACTTTTACTCACTTTCCTCTGAGAGATTTTCATTTTTCAAACTCTGAGCGTCAGGTGAGAGGAAACTTCCAGAGTTTTTTTTTTTTTTTTAAAGTCTTTTATTGATGGAGTGAGTTTGTTTGTTAAAGTCTGGGATTAAAGTAAAAACTCAGACAAAGAAAATCATCAGAATTACAACTTTGAAATCAGAATTCTACAGAATAACATGAAAAACATCAGCGTCTAAAGAAAACATCAGTCCTAGAACTCAAGATTCAGAGACTGAAAACCCAGAATTTTAGCTACATTCTGGAATTGGGACTTTAATCTAAGTGTTCTAGAGTTCTGACCTTTCTAAAACTTATTTAGAAAAGTCTGGAATAAACTCAAAATTCTGGAAAACTGAAGATTCCAAGGCTTTAATCCCAGAATTCCAATGATTCTAGTCTGTTTATCCCAGAATTCTAGAAAACACAAGACTGAATTCTAGAATATTAAACATTTTAGAATCTTTAGAATCGTGAGATTATGAGTCTTGAATCTGAGAATTCTTGAAGTTCTGTCTCACACCGTTTCACTCTGGAACTCAATTTATGTTTTTCCAGAAAAGGAACTTTAATTCCTTGAGTTTCGGAACTCTAAGAATTTCAGACTTCGAGGTCAAAATTCTTGATGTTCACGGCCTGAAAAACTCAGAATTCTAGATACATTCTGGAATTGGGACTTTAATCCCAGTGTTCTAGAGTTCTGACCTTTCTAATGCTTATTTAGAGAAGTCTGGAATATCTCAGAATTCTAGAAAACTAAAGATTCAAAGGCTAAAATTTCAGAAGTCCAATAGTTCTAATATGTTGATCCCAGGATTCTAGAAAACATAAGACTGAGTCTTAGACTTCCAGAATTTTTGAGATTCTTTGACCCGAATCTTTGGGAATCTTTAGAATCTTTAGAATCGTGACAATTTGAGTCTTGAATCTGAGAATTCTTGAAGTTCTGTCTTACACCGTTTCACTCTGGAACTCAATTTATGTTTTTCAAGAAAAGCGACTTTAATTCCTTCGAGTTTCAGGACTCTAAGAATTTCAGACTTCAAGGTCAAGTTTCTTGATGTTCACTGCCTCAAAACTCAGAACTATAGAACTCAGAAGACTCTCAGACTCTAATCTTAGAATTCTAGAAAACGAAGGGTTATGAATTTACTACTACAATCAGAATTTTTAAGATTTTTTTCTCAGAATTTTCATATCTCAGACTTCTAGAATGTTAAACATTTTAAAATCTTCAGAACCGTGAGATTATGAGTCTTAAAATCGAGAATTCTCGAAATTCTGTCCGAAAGCCTTTCACTCTGGATTCAGTACGTCATTTTTCAAGAAAATTCTGAGACCTTAATTCTTAAAGTTCCAGAACTCTAAGAATTTCAGACTTCAACATCTACGTTCCTGATGTTCTCAGCCTCAAAACTCAGAATTCTAGAACTCAGAAGACTCTCAGACTTTAATCTTAGAATTCTAGAAAACAAAGGCTCATGAATTTACTCCTACTACAGAATTTTTAAGATTTTTTCTCAGAAATTTCACATCTCAGACTTCTAGAATGTTAAACATTTTAGAATCTTCAGAACCGTGAGATTATGAGTCTTAAATCTGATAAATCCTTGAAATTCTGTTTAACGTTATCACTCTGGAATTCCAACTATGCATTTAAAAAAAAAAATCTGGGAATTTAATTCTTACAGTTGTGGAACTCTTAGACTTTCAGACTTTAACATCTAAATTCTAGAATTCCTGATGTTCTCAGACTCTAAACTCAGAACTCGAGGAGTCTGAAGACTTAGACTTTTATCTAAGAACTTTGAAAGCACCTTAATCCACAGATTATCAGAATTCTAGAATTCAATAAACAAAGCAAAGAAAAGCCTTTTATAGTTTTCTTCCCGGCTTTCATTCTTATTCTGGGTGTTATGAAAAGACAGACAAACTTATATTATATTAAAACGAGACTTATACATGTGCAAAATAAGGTCAGCAAAAGTGTCTCCATTTGACCACAGGGGGCGCCAAAGCTCATTCAAACAAAGAGTCACACACAGGAGCTTTAATGTGAGTTTTTGAAAAAGCAGCTGAAAAAAAGTGTCAGTAAATGTAAGGAATAAAAAAAAGAGCCTGATTCTAAAATCATCTGATTGATATGAAACTAATAATCCAAGTGAAGCTGATGAGGATGAAGCTCTGCAGGTATTTGGAGGGAAAATCTTTATCATGTGACCAAAACACCAACACACACAGACACACACACACACACACACACACTGTGTTTTTATTTCAGCTCACATTCATCGACTGATTTTATTGGCCGCAGTAACAGCAGCAATGAATTATGGGATTTCATTGAGTCGGTACGTGTGTGTGTGTGTGTGTGTGTGTGTGTGTGTGTGTGTGTGTGTGTCTGTGTGTGTGTGTGTGTGTGTGTGTGTTGCTGACGGGTGTAAACAGAGATAAAGGGGAGTTAATGAGCCGCAGCCTTTTATTGGCTCTGACTGTGTCGCTGCTGTTTGGTTAATGTGACAAACAGGAAGTCGACTTTTTGAGGAGGTCACATGACTGAAGGGGGGGGGGGGGGGGGGGCTGTGGATGATTGACAGCTGGTTCCTCTTTGAAGTGCGTATATATCTCTCTTAAATATGTCTGAGAGATAAACTTCCTGAGAAATAAAAACACAAAAGTTTATTTAATGTTTGTTTTTGTCTGAATGTTTTTGGAGGATCTGAGGAGCTGAGTTGTTGTAAAATCTGAGCCTGTTTTGGTGTTTCTGAGTGTTTGTTTGGTAGAAAGTGTGACTTTGGTTCTGGCGGGTCCAGGTTGACTCAGTCCTGGTCCGGGGGGGTCTGGTTTTGTCCTTGGTGTCTCTCCTTTGGCCGGCCTGGTTCTTCTCTGCGGGGCTGAAGTGACCCGCGGCTTCGTCTGCTGCTGCCAGGTCGCACTTTCCCACCGAGGGAGGGGGGGCGGTCGAGCTGGCTGCACGCCCTCTCTCTCTCTCTCTCTCTCTCTCTCTCTGTGTTTATCAGTCTCATCCTTGTTGTGATGTGATGTCACAGCTGACTGACCAATCACAGCCAGCGAACCCTGGCAGCTCCTGAACCTGTGTTTCTGGTTTCCTGCAGAGAAACATGTCACTGAATATTTGACAGGAAACATTTTCAGGAGCAGGAAAGATTCAGGGTGAAACAAAAACGAGCCCAGCTGAGATTTCAGGAGACGATTTTACTGATGAATCTGGAATCAGAGGAAATATTCACAGTTAAAACTTCACCAACCTGAATAAACATGAACCAACCTGGGTCTAAAAAAGCTCAGGAGCCTCAGCTTTGGTCTGAACTCTTTCTGGAGTTCAGGCCAGTTATGGAAGAAGAACAAACATCACTTTCAAGATTCTTCCTCTTTTCAGAAGTTTAAAATAACAGAACATTAAAAACTCTTAGACTCAAACTAAGCATTGTAGAACTCCAGAGATCCTGAGGCTTTAATATCCAGAGACTTTAATCCTAGAATTCAGAAATTCTCAGATCTTAGAACTCTAACTGTTTCATGTTTTTCATTCCAGACTTTAAGGATTCCAAATAAAAAATTCTTAGACTCTGATCCTGAATTCTAGAATCTTTAGCCGTCCGTGTCTTTAAGACAAAAGTTCTGGATCTCCAAACGGTATTAGACTTTTATACGAGGGTTCTAGAGTTCTGGAAAAAATTTGAAACGTCGATCTCAGAATTCTAGAATTGTACAGACGTTTATTCTTAGACATTATTCGAAGAATCTTAGGAATTCTCAAGCTTTTTCGACTTTATCTAGAATCATGACAAAAGTCACAGACTGGAATCCCTCCATTCTAGAATTGATGAATCTAATGCAGAATTTTCTGTCTTGCTTTGCAGAATTGTAGAAATCCAAATTGTTTTTTTTTTCTGAACCTAAGCCGTGAATTTTAGCGATCATAAATTCTAGAATTTGTTTTACTCTCCGTCTTTCATCGCAGAGTTCTGGAATTCTAATTTATCTCAGACTTTAATGTGACGGTTCTAGAATTCTGGAAACATTTCGAGACACTGATGTCAGAATTCTAGAGTTGGAAAGATTCAAGACTTTAATCTAAGAATATCACATTTTCTGTCTTTCTGTGCAGAATTTCAGCATTTCAGCTGCATATTTCCGTCCTTAAATCTGAAATTCTGGTATTCTGAATATTTTTGGGTTGTCAGAGTTCTAGAAGTTCCAAGACTGTAATATAAGATTTCTAGAATTCTGAAAGTTTCTGAGACGTTGGCCTCAGAATTCTTGGATCCTGAAGATTCTTTGACCTCGTTTCATTCTTTGATCCAAGAATCTTGAAAGTCCTGATGTTTAACGTTATTCTAAGAATCTTTGAAATTCTCAAGCTTTATCTACTTTATCTAGAATCATGACAAAATCACAGACTGGAATCTTTTGATTTTAGAATTGTAAAATTGTCAAACATTGATCTAAGAGTTCAGAATTTTCTCTCACTTCCGAGAATTTTACGATCACAAATACAGTCTCACCGTACTTTAATCCTGAATTTTAGTATTCTTAAAATCTAGAATTCTATGTACTTTATGTTTTCAACCTCAGAGTTCTGGGACTCTAAATATCCTTCATCTTTAATGTGAGGAGTAACAGTCAAGAATTCTGAAAATGTTTTCAGACATTGATCTCAGAATTGTTAAGATTCTTATATTTTAATCTAAGAAAACAGAATTTTCTGTCTTACTTCACAGAATTTAAGAATTTCAATTACATTTTTTCTGTACCCAAATCTTGAATTCTTGTATTCTGGATATTTTGTGTCATTATTCCTGGAGTTTAAAACGGTATTCCAAGACTTTGATAAAATATTTCTAGAATTCTGAAAAGTTCTGGGACGTTGATGTCAGATTTCTTGGATCCTGAAGATTCTTTGACCTTGTTTGTTTCTTTGATCCAAGAATCTTGAGAATTCTGAGTGTTTTTCTTTAAACATGAAAATGCTAGAATTCTGAAAACTCAGAGATTTAATTTTTGTAAATTCCAGAATTCTGAAAACAGTCCTGATTCTGACTTTGCTCTTAAAGTTTGACTTTGAATTCAGCATCTAGAAAAACAAAGAAAGAAAGAAAAGTCAGCGCCTTTTATCTTATTTTATTGAACTTTATCTTTGTTTCACTTCACTGAACCTTTTACATCCTCGAATAACACGACAAAGTTTAAACATTATTACAAATATCTGCAGAATTGACTCATTTAAGGTGGAATGATCCTGAAAGAGTCACGAATACTTTTTAAATTTAAGTGTTTTGATAAATATTTGAAGCTGAGAGATTAAGAGACTTTCAGCTCCAAGATTCATTCACGAGTTCAAACTCTGAGAAAAGGAAACTCAGTTGGTTTCTTTATTCATTTATTGACTCAAGTTAGAGAGAGAGAGAGAGAGAGAGAGAGAGAGAGAGAGAGAGAGAGAGAGGAAATGAAGCTGAGTAACTTTTTAAAGGTCGATTTGCTGCGTTTGTGTCAGAGTTTAGTTCATTGATGACTCATTCATAAAAGTGTAAGAAAGGAGTTAAAGCTCAGCTGTGAAGGGTTTGGACAGAGGTACGAGTGTGTGTGTGTGTGTGTGTGTGTGTGTGTGTGTGT